>JABFQM010001164.1:0-23908 GCA_022816865.1 Zelostemma sp. ZL-2020
TTGAAGCCCGCAATAAAAGGAGGAAAAGAAAGTCGTTTCACGTGAAAGAATTTGAAAATAACACAACGGTTTCTTTGTGACCGATGATCAGCATTGTTGTTGAAAAAAGCTAATTACTAACCGAGGCATTCAAAGTAACGAGTACACGCGACATTCGCATCGCGAACTTGCCATTGTCTGACTAATGAGACATACATTCTACTGTGTACTGCAAGGTCGCGTTGACTTTGTGCATCATTTTGGGCGCAAATTTAGCAACAATTGCCCTCCCGACAAAACAGAACGACGCGCCATTGAAACGTTTCTCTTTCGTTTCATTTCGTCGGAAAATCACGGAACAACGAGGTAATTATTTGAGCTACGTTTATATGAGAAATTACGGCGCATTATTCGGTTTCGGAGTTGATAAAAATTATATTACTCCACGTTCCTTTCCGTGTATTAGAGCCCGAGCGTACGTGAGAAGAAAATGTTATTCCTGTCACAATATTCCTCTCTATTTTCAGGAGCCGTCACTGATGATGTTTAATTGACGAGGAAACTGCTAGGAATGGCCCCTCGTAGTTCAGTCTTCTTGGGTGTCTGGGGAGTGTTCGTTCTAGTTCTGATTCAAGGTACGTCCCTTCAGTCCCTTCGGAGACGCTGCGAGGCATGTTTCAGTTAGCCTGCAGAAGTATCCGATCCCAAAATAAAAGATTAAAATCTACATTCACGTCATCCTTATCATTTTCGAAAAATCATGATATTAATACAGATCAGGTTCCTTCGCTCGAGAAAAGTAATATCAATCAGTGCTTAAAGCATTTGACGCGTTGAAAATGAATACTAGTGTAGTGCAAACACTATTGAACAATTTTTTACATGGGATACGTTAAAGACTAGTGCAAACACTTCAAACTCAACACCTTCATTTACAAGTTCAATTTAGTTTCAAATCAGGTCTAATCTGGATCCACACTGAATCTCAATCAGGTCTGACCAATATAAAGCCTAGTTTCTTCACGTGGGATACTTCAAAGACCAAAACAAACACTTCAAACTTCGAATTTCAATGTTTTCATTGGAGAATGGTGGATTGAACCACAAGCAGCTTAGTAACGTTGATGGGGTTGATCTCGCACCTCCTGATATCCCCTCCTAAAACCTCGCGAACTGTAATAGAGTCTACTGTACGAAACTGTTTCTACAAAAAATATTCCAAAAGCCAATCTCTCTTCCAGAATCGCGGCCTGTCAGATGGGACGAATGGTGGACGTACGACGGAATCTCAGGTAAAGAAAAACCACGTTTCCCCTCACGAAATCGAATCTCCATTCATTCAACAATTAAATTCAAGGTCCTTCATTCTGGGGCCTTATCAACCCGGAATGGTCGCTTTGCACGAAGGGCCGGAGACAATCCCCGGTGAATCTGGAGCCCGCGAAGTTGCTTTTCGACCCGAACTTGCAGCTTCTGCACCTGGACAAGCACCGGGTCAGCGGTGCACTGTCGAACACCGGGCACAGCATCGTCTTCCTCGTTGACAACGATACGCGACACGTGGTCAATATTTCGGGTGGTCCTCTGAGCTACCGCTACCAGTTTCAAGAGATTCACCTGCATTACGGCATGGATGACAAAGTCGGAAGCGAGCATACCGTGGACGGCTATGCTTTTCCCGCCGAGGTTAGCTTCTATTCAGAATTCGGTGATGCGAAAAATTGAAATAAGATTGACGTGAATCGAGGCGTATTGCGATTGCTTCAAATTTCTATAGCCGAAGCGCAAGGGCAAATTTCGATAGAGATTATTGGCATGTAATCAAAGCGCAATAATTATCGCACGAGTTATTCATGCTAATGCGGTCGGAAGGATAATGCTTCGGGCAATTGTTTCATTACACGTCAATTATTGTTATTATCAGAGCGTATCGACACACGTCAACACGTTACGTGCAACGTATAGACGCGGAGAAAAATAAAGCAAAGCCATTTTGGCAATGAGTCGCGTCACGAACGGTCTTTCACGAACCAACGGGCCGTCAATTTACGCCTCGATTCTCGCCGAGGGAAAGATTCTCTCGGAGATCGAAAATTCGCTCGAACGAGATTACTGATAGCCTGCAGCGAAGCTAATTAGTATTCCGCTTGTTCTCAGATCCAGATTTACGGATTCAATTCCCAGCTGTACAACAATTTCTCGGACGCACTGTTGCGGGCACAAGGGATCGTGGCCGTGTCCCTTCTGTTGCAGGTACGTGACCAATCTTATACCGGAATCGTAAATTATCGCGATTCGAAAGCCTTTGCCCAGATCGTTCAAGGAGATACATCATAGACGCTTTTGACGTTCTTTCAGGTGGGCGATCTCTCGAATCCGAGCCTAAGATTACTCACGGATCAGCTGGACAAAGTCACGTTCAGAGGTAAACGGGGAAAGGGGGTAGATCCGTGAGAGATACGTGTGTGCGAAGGGCATTATAGTGGCATGGCACTTGCGCCTGGTTGCCTATAATGAACCTGTATCTAGCTTGTGTAGATAGTATCTCTCGTATGTGTGTATACCTGTGTCAAACTGACATTATCGAGCGAACGAATTGTACAGGGCAAACCATCGAAGTTAAACGCTTCGCGGTGCGCGAGCTCCTCCCGGACACGAAACATTACATGACGTACGACGGCTCCACCACCATGCCAGCCTGCCATGAAACCACTACGTGGATCATCCTAAACAAACCCATATACATCACGAAGCAGCAGGTGAATCGCGTCTCCCGTTCTTGCTTCTCATTCGTATTCCGCGCGGATGTCGTTTCTGGTGTGACAATCGTTAACGCGTGTCAAACTTTGGAAAGTCGCGTTGGTGTACATTTCTGTAGTTACTTCGGAGGTGTTTGGACGTGCCTCGATTTGGGCGAAACAACGTTTCTAAAGTTCTGAAGATTAAGCAAAACATTGTTTCGAAACTAATTGAATCTCGCGCGGATTGGGAATCTTTGCTTTGAGTTGCAAACGCGGTTGTTTTTGTTTTCATTTATTTCATTACTTAACTGGATGTATCCTTATTATCGGACTAGAATAGTGAGATAATATTTGCGATTACAACGAGACGTTATTTTGCAGTTACTAGCCCTAAGGAAATTGATGCAAGGCGATGAAACGAATCCCAAAGCACCGCTTGGAAACAATTTCAGGCAGCCGCAACCTCTCCATCACAGACCAGTGAGAACAAACATTGACTTCAACAACCAGGTATACTCTTTTACATCGAGCACTTGAAGAACGCGCTAACTTGGCTTCTTTTTTCAGGGAGCGAAAAACTGCCCAACGATGTACAGAGATATTTATTATCAAGGTAAGGCGAACGAATAGAGAAGCTTCGCTTCGAGCAGAGCTAAAAATTGTTCAAGAATCTGTATTTTTGCAGCCAACAGTTGGAAATAACCCAGAGAAATCGTGGGCTCTTCGTACGGATTCACCGCACAACGCTTTCCACGGGTGGAGACGGAACTTTTCGCTGTAAAAAACTCGACATATCAATGATAATTACGGGCGCGTGAATAATAAAGCCCGGGGCAGCGCGCCGTCCCGAGGCTAAAAACAAAACTGCTTCGTTGTAACTTATTAGACGTGAATTGCCAAGTATGTTTTCAGTAAAAGTTAACTTGTAGCTACTGTTAGTGACGTAAATGTAATTTAAGTACGTAAATTGAGTATAAACATTACGGTTCGTAATGTGTTATATTTCATGTACGTCACACAATATAAATATATGTAACGAATAATGAAAGACTCGACATGACGAACGTGACCTTGCGGGTGCAAACTGACCTTGCGACTATGTATAAAAAAATGTGTGTATTATCAAATGAAAAAGTTTATACTATATTCTTGTAATAAAATTATGAAAATACAAAAAAATGAGTGTCGCTATCGTGTTTTCCGTTTTCTTTTTCATTTATGACAAATTTGCTGCTCAACTAACGAGGAAATAGAAGTATCTGATTCGGGAACGGAGTTTTATTTCGATTTTGGATTGAATATTTTACCATTTAGAAAATAGGTCGATGTCTTCCGAAAAGTCGAACACCCGTGTATTTTATATTAGGCGATCTTAATTTGGACCCAGATCAAATTCCAATTGAGTTCAACTTATAAACGTAATGTCAAGTTGAAGTTAATCTGAGGCCAGAATAGATCTTTTCAATATTAGACCTAAACTGTGCCTGATTTAACCCATATTGGGTCTAGGCCAGACCTGAATGAAGCCTAAATTTACTAATAAATGTAGTATGGGGTCTTATCTGGGTTTAAATTGAGCCTGATTTGGGTCTAAATGATATTGCAATGATAAATCATCTGATAAATGGAGTATCAAGGTCAAAACTAGATCTAGTCTCGGTCTAAATTAGGCCTATCCAATATTAAACCCTTGGATCACCTAATTTAACCTTGATTAGGTCTAGATAAGACCTTCCCTAATAAACGAAGCATCTTTTTTTCCGCCGCTGTTGAGTTTATTCTTGAATACGTCAACTTCAACGCTACCGAATTTCATCATTTTACGACGACATAGACGAAGTTGTGTATCAGTCCAGACCATGATCATAGCGCAACTTTAGTAACATTATACAAAGCCTGACCTAAATATCAGTCATCTCCGCATCGCTTCTTCGGAACGCTAAATAATAAACATTCTCATCCGTGATCCATAGAGAAAAAGTTACTTGGCTCAACTTTATCGCATTTCAAACTTTCGTAATGATCTCTCGAGTTATTTCCTGGGAATTTCTCTCGCTTGGAAGCTGTAAAGTATAAAATCAGCTATGCAGATACGACAATTGTATCAAAATGCAACGTCCCAATTCACATAAAATAAGAGCCATTATCCACTTTTTGTCTTGAAAAGTGAGGGAAAAATGCGCATAAACAAAAATCGTGTCAATTATCGAGTTGTAGGGGAAGAGCATTTAGTATGCAATGAAATCCAACACGAAACGTTAGCCTGTTGCACAATCGACGTACCACTCGTTACTTAACTGTCTGTGGTTTGTCCTTTCGGTGTCACTAGTGACATGTGTCCTCTGTTGATAAAGCAGCGAATGCGCTTCGACAGTAAGGGTAACATCCACCCCCGTCGGGACCTTAACAATGGAAGGCCGATCGATTAACGAACCTATAGAGGTCTCTGTAGAGTCCTATCTCAGCTATCCACCAATCAACGTCCTAATTGATCTCATTGTTCCGCATAACAGCGCATAAAACGAAGCTGATAAATACATATGTCACTCCCATTCATCGTATCAACGCGGGCTAATAATAATTAAAAAATACGCCGAACGTGCGTCAATCGAAATTCAATTTCAGAAACCGCAGAGTCTTCTCGAGGAAAAGTCAAACGTTCGAAACTTCGAGAATCGCAACTTAACTCTCTATTACTTTCCAAAGTTGGGATTTCGAACGTACATAAAGGCCCTCGTCGAAACTTGGCGTCCGTGCGCGACGAAAATATTCGACTATTCGAAATGTTTGCACTAGCTGTAGAATTCGTTAATTAGTTTTCGCTGGGCGAGGACGTAATTTCCTTCTTTTTTTTTTCCAGCGAACATTTGATACTGATTGTAAGAGTAAACTCGACTGCGCTACCTGATTATTGGACACTTAATCGTATTTTTTCAGCAGAGAAACCGCAGTCTGGATTTTCAAGTAGAAGAAAGGGGGAAAGAGCTGGTCGTTGAACGATCGAGTAGATGAGCACCTGAACTTTTTGCTGACGAGGTAGGTCGCGAAACTTGGAGTAGAATACTGCGACATAGCATAAAAGTTAAAAGAAGATTACGCCGTAACGGGGTGAGAGTTGTCATTTTTGACACCCTTTTTTTCCTTGCCCTCGTCTCGGAACAGCCGCAACTTGAAAGATATTATTTTTCTTTCGTTCCAGCTTTCAAGCGGTAAAATAATACGCGTAAGGTGATAATTTTCTTCCCTCGTCGAAGCTAACGATGGAAATTAAAAGAAAAATTTATCACTATTGCGGATGTAGCCTTGTTATTCATCTCGCGATGTATTATTGACGAAACGGATAAAACCCACGTTATGAGCTGATCGCGAAAGTAAAGCTGGAAACGTGTAAATCTAAACTACATCGTCCTGTTCTCGAGAAAAAGTTGGAACCTCATTATTGGTGTTGCACTCAACGAGGTCGAGTGTACTCAGCATCTAGTACGTGTCATCTTATATGCACTTTAATGCATTACTCGTTTACGAGGAATTTAACCACGTAACAGACATGTTTCACGCTTTAATGCATAATGCACAATTTTTATGCGTTTTTAGTGACGCTCGTGACGTTGATTGTTGATCAAGCTTCGTTACATTTACGATTGTTACAAATGAAGAATTTATTTGTAACAGCGGTCAAACGAATTTATCGGCTTTAATTGGACATTCCATCGTTTTGTTCCTGTTTTTATGAAATGTGCGTTCACGTCCAAAACTTCGCACCGACGAGACCGCCATATTTTCAAACAGCGCATTTGTCAGTGCAAAGTAAGGTAATCAATAATTACGAGCGCATAGATACATCACGCATTCAACAGAATGTAGGTTCTATCTTCCAGTATTATCAGCAGCACAAAAGTGTACTCGTAACAGGAAGCATAGTTCAACGTTCAGCCAAGAATATGACTTTGTCGCCAATAAAGTTCCCTTATCCGTATCACAATGAATCTCAAGCATTGTAATCCTTTAAAGTTTTCCACTCATCGATAAAATGTTGCACGGAAGCCGCCGCGGCCAATCGAACATTCGCGTCTTTCATACCGCGTTTATATACAACGATGTAAAAATACTTTCACGTAATTAGATGTCGAGACGAATTTTTCGCGCGGAAAAAAAGAGAGCGCATAAAAGTTTTAAATAATCATAAATCCTCATAAAGAAGCGGCGCGTTTATGTGAAAAACTGCCATAACTAGTATTAAAAATTCAGGCCGTAAATGTCCCGCGTAATTTATCAGAAATTCACAATAAAAAAAGTCAATCTCGGTTTCACGATGAATTATGTTAACAACGTTCATATATGACATCAAAACGCTCGATAAATTTTTCGTTGTGTACATGCAGCGTGATTTTATCCAGAGCCGAAGCCGGCATATGGTGCCGCGTTTATTCCGATACTAACAGTTCATCTCGCATTCAACCGATTCGCAATTGACATAACATTGATTCGGTATTACGTTGTTTTATCGAAAATATTCATGAAATAAAAACGAACAAACTACTTTTTTACTCCGTTGTCCTATTGTCCGTAAATCGAAACAACCCTGGAGGCAACGAACAATGTCAATAATCTGGGTATAAATTGTTTATTTATTCGTTTTAAACGCGTCATCTGCTTATTCTGATTTTCAATCGGATCGATAGTAATTATTTGCGTGTTTCATTAACGGGCGCTAAATAAATAATTTGAATTTACCATGTGGCGTGTCACTATCAAAAAGTTCCATGCGTTAAATACATCGAACATTTTAATAAAGTAAACTCATCGTACTTGTAAACAAAACAGAAAACTTTAGTTGTATCAACAATAAACGTGACAGCTGGTAACAATATTGTAACTTCGATGCGAAAAGCGTTGACCGAGTTGAAATAAAAAATGTTCGACTCAATAAAAAAGTTCAAAGTTTCTAACCTACCTAAGTTCACAGTCAACTGGCTTTCAACTTTTTTCTCAGTTACTGCCAAAGGCATTTCTGCGATTGTGCGAGAGAAAGTTTACATAATTTTTCACTCGTGAAATGTTAAATATCCATCTCATACGGAAAGTAAAATCTACGTGCACCGACTCGTAATTAGGAATGTATAATTATTTACGATCAAATCCCTACCAGAAATTACAATGATGCATTATTGAATGGAGATTATTATTATTAATTTATTTTTGAATACGCTCGGATAAAAAGCACTTCAATTATGAACTTGGTATTTGTAAAGAGGATGCAATACAAATGTTGATTAACAAATGATGATTAAATCGATTGAACAAAAAGATTCAAAAACAGAAACTAATAAAAAAGAAGTGTTTTTCAATTATTACTTACGGCACGTAATTTACTGTTACATAATTGAAACGCGTTGAAACATTGTTCGAATAATTACTAAATTCTTACTTTATGCCAAGCATTGTTTAAACAACAATGCTAATATTTACCAAAATGCCTGTTTTCAATGCGCATTCCGTTCCCAACAAATAATATCATACAAATCAAATATGAGAGAATGTAGCCCGCAACTTTTGAAGTTTAAGCGTATCGTTATTTATGCGTAAATTGTCAAAGTTTCAAATGAGAACTCCCAGTTATAGAAATACTTAGCGCAATGCTCGTGAAATAAAATACAATGTCGGAGAATCTCAAAGTATGAGATGCACTTTTGAAAATAGGATCCGCCAGGCGACTCAAACGGAATATCGTAGCACAGAGTTTCGTGTTCTAAGAGAGAATTCCGATAATCTTGACGGAGACACATATTATTGTCGAAATTATATATAGCTTTTCGATAGAAAACGATGCCGCGTTTTTAGAGATGCGATCGATTTTCTAGCAATTTCCATTTTTCCATTTTACGTATATTTAGTTGCATTTGTTCATTTTACACTACTCGAATGTAAATAGTTGACATCGTTTCCATTTGAGCAAAGACGGTATATGTGCTTCGGCTACATTGAATTTGGAGTCAAGTTAGCACATTAATCATGTTAAGAGTTGCTTATTTGTCATGTTAGCGCTGCATTGACATCTAGTTGGAACAGCGCAATGATGAAGTGAACTTAACTAGAAATAGTCTGCATTTCTTTCAACGTTGACCCAACATCATTGATTTTCTAGTGAAGTTGTACATGACTACAAACATCTATCCGCTACGAATCTTATATCCCATGCATAAAAGCTAGCCCAACTTAGACCCAGAATAAAGGCATTTACCGATTGAATTTAGATTTAGCCTAATCAGGCTGATTCAGACCCAGATTCTACCTTTGACCTATATAAGACCTGATATCCCATTTCTTGATTGAATTCAGCTTCAACTTTTCAACTAGACCTGTCTAACCAAGACTAATTCAAATCCGGATCAGATGATTAAGTTTCGCTTTGACCCAGATTAGATCTGACATTCAATGTAGGCCTCATCTGGATCTAATTTGTGTCCAAATTAGAACGACCTGACATTAAGCAATTTTTTGTAACTTGTAATTTATTAACAGGTGTATTTACAAAGTTTGCAGATATGAGATAATCGCAAGCCTCCTTTATATATAATAAAACTTCGGGTTATGATGTAATGCTTACAAACTGAAGCAAGAAAAGGAAAATAAAATCTTTACAGCCGGTACCCCTAGACACACTCGTGCAGCTGTGTTTCACAAGCTGTATCTTCCTATTTTATCATACAAATTGAGTTTGCAATTGGTTCAACTTTTCTTTCCGACACGGAAATCTGCTCGGCTCGAGCGGATCAATCATCGCGGAACAATATATCCTTAATTACGTGAAATATTAATATCGAAGATAAATGAAGCAATACATCCAGTCGATAAATCGTCGAAATCATGGGTACACCGCAACGACGTAACCCCTAGAATTGCCAGCGCTTTGATTTCGATACAGATTATTTCATCTACATTTGCCGCGGCTTCAGTTTCCTGACCACAAATCATGAAAGACGCTTCGAATCAAAGCCAAATGTCAGCCGCGTTAGAATGATGCAGAAGTAGCATCGACGACTACCACTTCTCGGGCTATTCCCTCTCGACGACTTTTCTTTCATCGGGGATCGAGGTTCGGTTATCAGTGGTACTTTGACGGCTTTGATATTCCAGGAAAGTAGCGAAGCCAATGAGGAGTGGTTTTGGGCCAATGGCCACGAAAGGGAGCTTGGAATCGGAGGTGCAGAGCGAAGGCTCGTGGAGCGGAGCCGGAGCTTGCGAAATAGGTGGAAAAGGAATAAGGGGTGGTTGGATGGGACAATTGACTCGCGGGCCGCGGGTGGGGGAGATATGGGGGTAGATTTCATTGAACGCCGCTGAGAATTCGACGGTGCTGCCACGGCAGCGGTGGTGGTAGCGGAGGTGGTGGCGGCGGCAACGGCTATGCGGCTCTCTGACGCACCGGGAGGGTAGAGAGTGAAGAAGAGGACGCAACGAAGAACGGGACACTGTCGAATCGCGTCGCTCTGCGGCAGATATTTGCGGGCTTGCGTGGCTCCGTACGCGTTGACAACTCCGCACATCGAATTACAAGCACATCGAACCACGGGGGAAGTCCGGAAGTGCGACCGGGAAGATCGAGTACCGGTGAAAAAAAATACGCAAAAAGGGGGATGAAGGAATTTTGGCGCGGACGAGTTAAGATTCAAACGTCGTGCACTGCACCCGGCCTGGATTAGGGTGGCCCCGCTCATTCGATCATGACAACGAACGCTACGTTCCCGCGGGATTATTTTAAGCGGAAGGGTACATGAAGTAAGAATATCGCGTGCGAAAATGAGATGCCCGGCGGCAGATTCGGAAGGCCACTTCTCAGCTAGAAGATCATTGCCTCGCGGCACTTCCGGCGAGTTTCTCAAGGCGCCGATGGCCCATTTCCGGGAGCTACTTCAAAGATTGCTTTGCCGAGAGTCGCGCGAGCCGCCGTACGTGTGAGAATGTCATCTTTGCTGGGGCGCGTGTGTGCGAACGCAACGTTTCGTCGTGCGACGCGACGAAAGCTCTTATCTTCTGGACTTTAGGAAGGCTCGATTACGAGTGAGTTTTCTCCTTCAGTTTTTATCATTCGAATCGCACTACAACTCTGAACCAACAATCCTCTCTTGACTAGCCGCAAACAGATGCGTGCAACGTTAGAGATATCATTATCGTTCTCCTACGTTCGCTCCCCACAACATTGTTGCCATCAAATTCATTCTCATATCGATTTCCACATTTTCACTGTCACTTGTTTCTGCGTTTCGGTAACTCTTTTCATCTTTTCATGCCGCTTTTTTTCGTCATTTGCTCTGTGCTTGTTTGTTTTGTTAGGAAAACGAAATGTCAAAAGTTTACTTTAGCTTCGCGTCCCGAAACAAACGATTGCTCGTTCGTTCCTTTTTATTTTTCAACGTTTTTTCGTTTCATTCCCCTTGATGGAATTCGTAATTTCTCGACCTCGGATCGAGTTATGTCGTTTTTTGATTGAGTAAGCATTAAAATTGTTTCATTAATTTCCGACGCAGCAATTTCACTTGTAAATTCCGTTAGGCGATTTTATGCTTTCGTTATTGTTTGACATTGTATTTCAATGAAATTTTATTCCAGAGATGATCAATCATTTATGGGAAATGTGAGGAATATTTTTGAATTCAATCGAACGAAGCCATTGCAAAAGTTTGATAACTGCCGAGCAAATCATTCGATTTGTTCAGGAATCCAATTATTCCATTTGTTCGGAATTCGCTTTTCGATAGTTTCTGATATTTGACCCGGAATAATTATCATATTCCATGATACCGCAATGTCCCAAGACTTTAGAAATCCAGTCAGGAATTTTTTTCGTCACACATGATTTCGCGATTTTAATTTCAATCAGAAACAACAAATATTTGGATCATTATTCAGATCAAATACAAGCTCTTCGTCGATATGAATAGCTCTATAACTCATTAAATTCGAAGTATGTTCACACATTTGTTTCTCATCCCACTCCATATTCTTTCATATGAAAAATCCCGGAATTTGAAGAACCGCGCATTCATTAGAGCCGAGACTAATTAAAATTTCCACAAAGTTTACATGCTAATTCGTATTCTAATTACTCACGCTACGTATTCGATCGCGACTCCTGAATCGCTCTGAAGAACTTTCATGCATCAAAAAATTACTCCACTTTTTCACCCCCATTCAAAAGCTGCGAAATACTCGAGAAACTGTAACTTCAACTTTTTCCCTAACCAACATCCCGTTGTCCGTGCATTGTTTCAATGTGGTGAAAGTACTATAAACTCCAAAAAAAAGCTCGAAAAGACTATCGCGATAGCCTGCAATGAACCGCGCGATAACGAGAACAATTGCCCTTTACAATTACGGGTAATAAAGATTTTAACCAGAAATGCTTCAACTATGCATAGACAATTGCAAACAGGAATACACAGATTACTCTCAGCAGCGGAAAAATGAATTTTTTAAGAAAAAAAAGCTGAATTTTCATCCACTTTTTGTTATTTGATAGAATTAATATTTTTAATTAATTAATATTAATTAATATCTCATCGAAATGTTGTAAACAATATTTAGAAGGCATTTTTTCGGCGTAATCGTAAACCATGTACATAATCCTGAGAATGAAATGTTTAAAAATACAAAACCAGCGCATCCATTATCTACTTGTTGCAGAACAATTTTATACTTATAATCACTTTCTAGCACCGCTTATATCTTTTTAAAAAAATGCTCTCTCTGCAAAGAACGCAGATATCACTGCGAAAAATACATTTTCAAAAAACATAACTGAGTTAGCCAATTTACGAAATTTCGCTGAACTCGGCATGTATATTGACGAACGGGGCTTGTTTAAAATGATGAAACTGTGGAACGCATGTACGAAATGAGTGAAATTAATATCTTGATTGAACGATAATCGAGGCGATAAATGAAAAAAGGGAGCGTAACAAAATTGCTCGTTATGACTAGAAAAAAACGGGGAAAAAGTACCTCGGAGGTGGAAGCAAAAAATGTGCGGTCAGGAAAAGATTATTTAACCCTTTCCGGTCATGTGTCGCGCGGCATCCGAGGCCGTAAATTTTCACTTGTTATGTGTCGTAAAATACCTGGTAAAGTTAAAGAGATCTTAAATTTAATATGTCCTTAAGCTGAGCAGAAGATAAATATCCGCGAAAAAGTTTTTTGCGCCCCGGCATTTCCTCCAACAGCTTGTACCGTTTTTTTGTTAAAAACTGAAATCGTATTTTACACCCTGAACTTGGGTGCGCTACCTTTCTACATCGGGGTATTCTGTACATTTCAGTACAAATGGCATTTGCGATTGTAACAAATTTATCGACCGTCGCAAAGTGTATAAAGGATCCTACGGGAATAACACACTTGATACATGAGTTTAAACAACACAATAAAATGTACAGTGAATAATCTTTGACATTCGCATGCTTCATTTACGCATTCATTATTCGACAATCGAAAGTCAATGCTATTGAATTTACGTTGATTTTGCGTACTCTCGAAATATTTGTTCGATTGCAATTCCACTCCAGTAAGAGGGTCAGTATTTTCACTCTTTCGGAGTGGAATGTCGCTCCGCGGAATTTAGAGAGTACGCGAAAGTCTTCAATTTTTCATGATTTTCCTCCTTCTTCCGCTGAAAAATCGTCATTTCGTACGCTTGTATTTTTTAACGGAAAATACGTCCCGGAATAAGTGGTCAACATAAAAATGGCCCCATGAAAAATGAACACAGCACAACGAGCAGCCAGCCTGGCTGCCGCGCCGGCTGTCGCTGAGTACCCAGAGTGCTTTATACGCATGAATGTATTATGCTACATTCTACATTTGTTGTTATAAATGAACGTTTTTTACCGGAATTCTTTGGGTTATCCTTTCCTTATCCTCCCTTTTCTCGTTTCCTGGTTAAAAATGACATGTCCAAAAGCTGTAACGGGCGTATCTACCAATC
Organism: Zelostemma sp. ZL-2020; assembly: GCA_022816865.1. Lineage (NCBI taxonomy): Eukaryota > Metazoa > Arthropoda > Insecta > Hymenoptera > Platygastridae > Zelostemma > Zelostemma sp. ZL-2020. The sequence continues at coordinate 13,699 of JABFQM010001164.1, forward strand.
AGATTCCAACAAACGTTAAAGCCACGCCCGTTTCTATTTTCCGATTGTGCTTTTTCATTAAATTACGTTTTATATGCAATATCCCGTGCGGTCTATACAAAATAGTGATCGAAAGCTTGATGAATAAAAACAAATAACGCGATAAATTACGAACAAACTGGTACGGCAAAATGATTCGCTTCGGGTACTTGCATTATTTATTCATATACTACGACAAAGAGCGCACTGTTTATTTCAATTTTTTAAAATCCGCTACCTCGATCTATTTATTCCGCCACAAAGAGGGTTTGGTTAGCAACATTGGATTTTCAAAAAGAATTTTGAAGCTCCGGAACCGGGTAATGGTATAAGGGATTACGGCGCAAGACAAAGCCAAAGCAGTTAACATTCGTGATAGAAAAGGATGCAAGAAAATGCACTTACGTTAAGGAGAACAGATTGATGCACCAAACATTACACTGGCGCTATGAAAATCAACATGAATTCCATACGAACCCAAATGTTTTTCTGGCCAAGTTTTTCATTTAAACTTGTATTCAATTTAAGTAATAGTTTATGAAAAAATTCTTCCAACTTACCCGATATTTCGAACCCGATTCAGCTGCAAAAGAAAAATGTAACCGATTACAAAAATGGCATTCATTTTTTCAATAAAAGTTTGCCTCGCGAATTATGAGACCACACGTCATAGAAAATTTTTAAAATAAAAAATATTGAAAAATGCACGCGGCAACATCGTGGAAATGAATAAAAATGAGTTTTCCAATAAGTGGATTTAAAAAGTGAACGAATGACGAAAATACCTTTTGTCTTTAGACACGAAATTTATGTAAACTCCGTTTTGGCATATAGCTCGGCGTGACCCGGTTGCACCGCGTACGAAAAAGTTGATGAAAATTGCGATGATTTGAAAACGAAAATTTCAAAAAGTTTTTAATAAAAATATTACCATTGTTCTCTTAATCTTTATTTTCTCTTCCTTATTTCTTTCCATCTCATAATTTATTTCATTGCTCAAAGAGAATGATGAAAGTTACTTTCGCAACTTGTTTTGGCGAATCAGCAAATAAGCTTGCCCTTTTTTCGGCTTCTCCAGATCGTTAAGCACTCCAGTTTTAACAACAATTGTAAAAGTTCGTATCTCCCCATTTTATTTGAAAACGAAACCGTGGAGAGTCTTGGAACTTGAGCCAAATTGTCTTTATGTGACTAGCTTAAAGCTACTTTATTGACGATTTTGTACGTAGTGCGGAGACTCGAAAATATAAGCCTTGTGAGAATTCGCGCCGACCTCGCTTTCTTATTTACAATCTCGGTTTGCCGCGAGTATGATAATTTTCAAAATAAACTCCACCTTCGCGTGGATTTCCCATTTTCTTCAAAATTATCAGCGCGAAGCCATTCAAAGACATTTAATATTTTCGCATTCTGAATAATTCAAATAAGTGTGTGTGCATTCGTTCTCGTTATTCCGAACAGTTAAAAGTTCTCATGAATACATGCATTACGTGTAAAAATTCGAGTAACAATGTCCCTCTCACCTTTCTAATAACACAGCTTCTACAAACACGAAACTCTTTTCATTTCGTTTTATGACTAATGTCGTGTTGATGGAGTACCGCAATTACCCGAAAAAAGTTTCAATGACTCTTCATATATTTTATAAAACAGATACATGTATATAAGACCCGCTGGGAAACTAAATACGGTTCCAGCGTCTTACGAGAATTTTTTCACGATGAAGGGTAAACTTTTAATTTTTACGCCACACATAAAGTTTTAGATGGAAGTACGTAATACCGTAATATTACGCTTACTTAACGAGATAATGAATATTACGAAAATACGATCCACTGTTGAAGCGTTCGTTACTCTGCTGTAATTTATACTTTTGTTTATATCGCTGATAAACCACATTACCCTTCGAGGGTGAAAATTATCGAATATCAACCACGATAATTTTAATTGCTCGTGTAATTATATCGTTCCGGACACCTGTAATATTCTAAATAAATTACGTAATCACGATCGACTCATTTCAACCTTTTCAATGACCTTTTTGTCGAATTTCATGAAATTACATCGATCTTACTAGAAGCTATAATCTTTTTATAAATTCAAAAGTACACGATCGTAAAAACCATTTAATTAATTCTCTATTCCAGAATTAATTGCGCGCTGCTCACCGTGCACTTTATTTTTCCTTCGAGTTTTCCTTCACTTTTACTTCAAGACTTTTTAAATTCTCGCCAGAAGAATTTCTTTTCTCTTGCGAAGCAGCTTTTAATGAACAGAAAATATTAAGGAAAAATTCAAAGGATTTGAAACATGATAAATACCTTGTGCGTATCATCACGCTCGTTCATAGTTTTTCCTTTGCTCTTTGCTTCGCGAAATAGCTCGCGTTCCTTTGCTTTGAAAAATATCTTATCGATTGAAAAACTACCCTGCTCCGGCTATACTTTTTTTTACCGAAAAAAATTTCCTACAAAACGCATCAATTAAAATTGCGCCAGATGAAAATCGTCGGATAGAATTATATTCCATGTCAAGAAATTCTCTTCATAATTCGTAACGCGAGATAAAATAGATTCACGCGGAAAAAGTAATTGAAACGCTCGCGATGAACTTTTCCAACTGCTTGAAAAAAGTTACGTTAGGGAGACACTTCCGAGAGTATCCTGCAGTTATTTGTATGAATTGTAAGCAAAAAAGTGAATTCGAAAAATGTTTCGCCTGCTAAGCATAAACGGACAATAAAAAGTAAAGAAATGCTTTCCGAGGTGACATAATTTTTTACGAGAAAATTTTTTTTTGTTCAATGAAAAGTTGTTTCTACAAAACTTTGGCATTATTCACAACAAGATTATTTCGTTGAAAAACAATTCTCGCGGGGATAAAGAAGAGAAAATTAATATGTGAATGGAGTTTTTTTGGCGAGGTAAAGGACACATGTCTACTTTAGAAGCTAATGCCATCAGGTCGGGTATACAACTGTATGTGAACAGACAACTTGAGCCGATAAACTAGACCTTTGCCACAAAAAGAGAAATCCTAGCTTTCAGATGTATTCCGTGAAAACCTCGAACATCGCAAGTTACGAGATCCGGTGTCCATCCAACTGCATTTGTATTTGTTACTACATGGGAGCAATTTCAATAGCACGATTCTTTGCGAAAAAATATGTGCGAAGCGCGTGAATTCATGCTTTCAAAAACGGGAATAAAGCAAAGACATCGCGCATGGCATAGAAAAATATAATAATTTCGTAACGAATTGAGGTACCAAGTTCTTGCGAATTTACAATCGTGATATTGTAAATAAAATTACAACGTGAAAATAATAAATTTAGTATAAAGTTAAAGCTGGAATAGAAATACGAAAATTTGTTCTTGAGTCAAGAAATTGGAAATTAAAATGGATGGAAATTTATAAACAATTTGTAGGCAATTTACAGGGCGATTTTACATCAAATTTTTTGTAAGAGATGTTTCGCAAATCATTGCAAAATTTTGAGTTTTTGATGTACGGCTCTTTTATCAACAATTTTGGGACACTTGACAAGTCTCATTTGGATGAGTACATTGAAAAAACGACTCGTGAAATTACAGAGTAATTTCTATTTTCACAGAAAATTCTGTAATTCTTACATTAAAGACGTTTTGTCAATCCAACAAAATCAGGCTTATCAAAATATTTTGTTAGCAGTTAAATTCAACAAAATAATTGGTAAATTCGTAAAAATAAGCATTTTGTTGAATTTAAAAAAATATTTTCTCTGAGAAATCGACGAAGCCCGAGTACTGAAATTATCAATCGTTTTTGAAAAACGATACGATGCACCTAAAAAAACCATTGATACGCTCTAATAAAAATGGTAATAAAAATGTACTTTGAGCTGCAAACATTCCAAATAACTTTATTTTCACATTGGGAAACCATCATTTTTCCGAATACTCAATCGTTAAAAATTTAACGTCGATATCAGTCTGAATGCACAATTTTAAAAAAACGATTTACATGCTAAATCTTTTTCGTGTAGAATTATATTTTTTAGAATAATTTGTTTCAATATTACTGAATGTTTTACTCTAAATCTAGAGTGCGCCCAATTTCATGCCCAATTTAAATAGAGTGAAACCCTAAACCAAGAAAAGTATTGAAATCCAAAATTTCGATACTTCAGTACTTCGGACTTAGGATTTGCAACCTGATTTTGCTCTTTTCAAGAAAATCATGTTTCTAGGCGTTTTTTTAGGCTTTAAAGAAAATGCAAGCTCAGTACGATAAAAAAATCTCGGAAACGTCTAAAAACTAATCTCGAAAGAGGCGAAATGAAATGTTCTCAATTTATCAAATTTTAATTAACGGAAATGACATTGGTCGAAAAGTTGTGGGGAAAAAGTACTAATACTTCAGTACTTGTCTTGTACATGGGAAATTCACTCGTAACTCTTGGAGTGGAATTCGACTCCGAATGAGTAAAATTTCGCTCCATAAGATTTAACGTGTGATGCACTAATGGACGCCATTGTTAAGTTCTCGTAAAATCCGCTAGAGTCGGAAATTTAGTACTGCCAAACTTCAGGAAACGACGCCGTATTCTTCATTGCTACCGATAAAATTACCGTTGAATAAGAAACAGCGAGTTCTATTGGTGTAAATTCGAAATGTTAAGGTGTTTCTAGCGTTTTGGTGAAAATCCTTAGATGTTTTTCAAATTTCGTATATTGATTCAATTGTACCTCTAGAAGTCACTTGTCGAAAATCAGCTCAATCGACTGTCTAGTTTTGGAGAAATAACAATGACAATTAACATGGGCTCTTGTGGGATCCGATACATTTTCGATCACAGAATTGAAAAAAACCCTTAGAATTTTGTAAAAAACGGTTTAAAGTGAGAATCAAATTATGCCAATTCAATGAGTTGACGTATATAGAAAGTTACTGTCCCATTTTTTCGCAAAACATCAAAAACCGACAGAAACGTCACTTTCGAGTACGATGTCATAAATTTGGCAACACTGTTCCGCAGCTACACGAGGTGAGTAGAGAACGCAATAATTGAGAGAAACAGACAAAACATCATTATGCACTTGCGACGTTGCCGAAAAACCAAGCTGTGGAGTGAAGAAAGCTTCGAGTTGCAATCTTTTAGTAGCTAAATTCAGCGCGCTAGAACAACCTTAATGTCACGATTCGGCGAGTTAGGCAACGTGGCGGGCAATTCGAACGGGACTTGTAACTATGATGACATAGCGAGTGATAGTAGAGTATACCTGATGGCAGGAGCCACTAAACTAGACATGTGTAGCCTACATTGCCGAAACAAAGTTCGTGCCTGTTCTCGCGAAACATGTTCGTTGTTTGCTTCGTTTCCGGTCGCGTACGTTTTCACGTAAATCTCATGTTTGTCTAGTGAAGTGTTATGGATTTTATACAGAAAAGCACAGAAATCTCGGTAGATACGAAACACCAGAACCTTCCGAAGTTCGAGGTTTTTCGCGGAATGTATGTGGAAGGTAAGGTTTTATTCTGGATTTTTGTTACTCCGTTTGTGCTTTTAGTCAACAGGAAATGAAATCCAAAGACCCTCGAACCATAAAAATGCCACATCGTGTTGCAAGTAATGCCAGGTTAAAGTCACTTTTCTTTAAACGATAAATAAAACAAGTACCCACTTTTTATACTTTGTTCGGGTGTTGTCTGTGCGTGATTTACAAGCCGCTACGGGGATATCGAATGGTTTATTTATTTATTCATTAAATTATTTCACGGGTGCTTATCCTTTCTACAGAAATTTTATAGCGTGCTGAGAAACAACAAAGTTAATTATTTCTACAGAGTAAGATTTTCACTCTGAAAATGTGTCATCCCACTCTATTGAAATTTCAATATTTTGTACTTTTAGAAGGTTGCTTCTGTAACTTTGCAACTATAAAAATAGCATTAACGGTCGTTTCTATAATTACCATCAGGCATGATATTATTTTCTACTTATTTTTCTCGGAGCAAAGTCCAAACTATAAACTTTTACGATCTTTATTTATACATATTTCATTGCTTTATCGCTAATGTAATAGCCGATAAAAACTCGAATTCAGTTATAGAGTAAAGCCGGATTTAAAAAATAAACTTTATAAAATAAAGCCGGATTACGTGCAGTCACTTCAGTGGTCCTGAATTTCATACAGAAGTTTATATAAAATTTAATACCATCATTCGAAACATACTAAAACCTATCTACGTTTCACATCAAAATTACATCCGTAATTAAGAATCCCATATTTAATCGTAAATGTTTAATCACACAGAGTAAATCCGTTTCTACGTGTGATATATGGTTTCAGTTCCGCGTCAAAAGTTGAGTAAAACAGAGTTTCGAAAATGAAGTTCCATAAATCAGTTTCGGAAATATTGCAGATAACATTACGCGATCGAAGTGCAGTTTGATTATGGCTCGATTATGACCCAAATACTGATCAAATAGAACTAATATTGTTTCAATACAGCTAAGGCAATGGTCACATATTGGTTGGCTGCAGAACAAACGTTGGATTCCATTAAAACCATATTTTCGAAACAATTCAATTGCAAGAAACAATGCCGCGCAAAATTAATTACAACGATCAAATAAGTCGTTCCTCGCAAATTAATCATGAAAGGTAAAAACTCAAGTTGTCAACTTGTTAATCTCGAATCGTGAACAAAATAAAGCATCATATCTATAGAAACCATACTAAAACTTTGACACAACTTTTACGACATATTTAAGAGAAATTTGTGTAACAGGTACGAATTAAATATACTTCAACGCGATCAAGAACTCAAAGATTATTCCGTATGTAAAGCTCAGTTAATTTCATCGTGATTTCTGTACTTACAGCGTACTTGGGAACTCATTAATAACGACCACAATTTCATGTGCCGGAGTAATCCTTGTTATCCGGCATTTTTAACTACAAGTTCTTCAACGTTCCGGAAAGAAAGTTTTCATTTTACACGGAAAAGTTACGGCACACGTAATAGTTCATATGTATTATAATAACATCGAGCAATCTTGACACGAACGGATTAACTGTTGCGAGGGCACAGCATTGGGAGATGGGGAAGTGACGAGTCGATGCTCAAGAGTGTGGTGTTGATCGTAAAGTTCAGTTGCAGGTTTGCAAGTTTACCAGACTTCGCCTGTAAGTCGTATTGATTACGAAAACTTAGTTCTGCAAGAGACAACTTGTCGATTTGACTAAATACTTAATCAACTTGTATCCTTTCGTCAATTACAGATCCAACACGGTTACGCAAATGAACCAACGTATGTATCTTGTATTAGGGAGAACTTACATAACCAGAATACGCTAGGTTCTTCGTAGGTATAGGCAATATAGAACCTCGTATGAGGATAGTGAGATCTTAACTAGGCCTAATGCTGAGCAATCCCAATTTAGACCTTTGACCTAGGAAAGACCTGATATTCCGTTTCTTAGTTGAATTGAGGTATTGCTTGGGTCTGATCTAGTTCTAATCTGGATTCAAACCAGAATCACCTGATATTTGACCTGATTCGAACCTTGATTAGGTCTAGGTTTGACTTCTGGGCCTGATTCCAATTTAAATTAGGTACATTACACCTGATATCCCATTTCCAAGTTGAATTTAGGTTCGATTCAAAACTAATCAAGATCAATCAAGGTCTGAATCATGATTTTTCATTACATCAGGCAATTTGGATCCGAATGTTTGTCATAAGACGGGAAAATGGTGACGGAAAATTTAGTCAAGTGGTTTAAAAAAGTGTTCGAGTGATAAATATTCGTGACACTTCAAAAACACTGGAAAAACGAAAGTGGCGCTACGCGGGAAAACATGAAATATCACGATTTACGTAACCGTAACAATACTGTCTGAAAAGCTGAGATATGCTGTTCGCGACGGCTCGCGATATAAAGTAGTCTGGAAAATAAATAAACATGAAAAACGTTACGCGTTCAGCGTGTTGTAGCTTGACACCTACGGGTGAGTTTAGCTGCGTTTTTCGCAAGACGAAGATAGACTTATTTCGTTCGTTTCCACGACCCTATCTCTCTCGGCGAGCAGAAAATGTACTACAAATTGCCGACGTAGCCCGCAGCGCGGACGCGCCATACGCGACCACTTGCTTTAGGTCCATTTTATGCTGATAAGCATTATTAATCGCATCGCATGATGAAATATAGCCTCGGATAATTGCTATATTTTGTTTGATATTTAATCCAGAGATGCGCGTTTTGTGCTCTCCCAGACTTTCATATTTTCGTTTGTGATACATAATAACCAGATGTTTCAAGAGGCTTTGATTTTCTCATTAATTTCTAAGGTATAATCAACTGACTGGAAAGCGGCTTTAATTGAATTACGGGTCTCAGCTTCGAACCTAATATAATTCGCTGTTTTCAATATATCTGTAATTACATTACATGAGTAAATTTATACTAGGACAGGGTTCCTCTCTAAGCAAGCTATACAAGTATGCGGTGCAATATGTAGAAATGTAATAGGAACATTCTGTACATTTTCCCGTAGTGCAAACGATATATAATATCATACATTTTTGCCTTGAAATTGACTGACTGAAAACAGAGTTTCCCTATAGAAAGTTTTGTGCATTTGACGTTGATCAAAGCGAAACCGCAGGTTCTAGTCGCGCAAGATAAATTGCATTTTTTAAAAACAACATCGTTCTCTGTAACTCCAGTGTTAATCACTGCTCGTGTAACATTCAAACTCGAACTACCGAGCATGAAAATAAATAGGGAATTGCAGCAGTTTTGTAAAAAAATGCCGCTTATTGCGCTGGGGTAACTGGAAAATCGTTGAAACTAATTTAAGTAAATTCTTCAAGAACGCTTAAAAACGTAACGGACATTGCTTTGAAATGTCTCGACTCTGGGAGATTTCCCCGAATTTGGTGAATACTTTGAGCAGCCCTTTTACAAAATTTAATAAAAGCCGTACGTTTCCTTTTTTTATACATGTTCCAAATTAATTAAAATAAACTTTTCATGTTCCAGTAAAAGAGAAACTTGCAAGTAATTCTATCGCTTTGAAGCCCTTTATATTGAAGCGTTTTGTAAATATTTAAACGGCTCTTAAAAGACAATATAATTTTGTAATATCCTTAGCTCGCTCTGTTTATTTACTTTTACTTGCGCACTTGAGGAAAGATATACAGCTTCAGAAAGCGAACGTGCATTGTAATATTGGGAAGCTTCGAATATCGCAAGTAAATTGATGTTCTTTGAATATTTTAGTGGAAAACCATTACGTATTTTTCATAAAACCCAGATAACACCGTATACGATCATTCGAAAACCGTAGTGTTCTTTCGCAACATTTGTGTTATTTTTACAAGCATTCTTATGAAACACATATTTTTTATCAAATTGTTTAATAAAAATTCCACGACGCACGATCATTTATATACCGCGCTATTGTTCCGCAATTATATTTTTATTGCGACATCAACGCTATTTGTTTTCATAAGGATTCTTCTTAACTTCCGGGCATTTGTCAAATGACTTGTTAACTCAACTATCCATTTATCATAAAGTCGTAGAGGAAAAATCTCTAAACGGTGCAACATTAAGAAAGTGATTATGTTTTAATTCCTTTAATTCGCGTGGATTATCAGGATTACGGGCCGTAAATTCTGGCAGCGATATCATTTATAGTTTTTTTCAATTTCCCGTTCGGAGTTTACGTTGCGAGAATACTTTATTGACTCGATCAAAAAATAATGCTATTCATTAAATACATCTATACCCACGTAACATTTCGCGGGAAAAAAGGAAATAACTTTTCAATAGGATTTATATAGCCCGGCTATATTCAATCACTCGACACGTAATTTCATTCCAATCGAAAATATTACAAAAGCATCTCAGATTTATTCCATCCCATTTGATCCCACTGATATTTTTAATGGAAATAAACATCGTACTATCATCTTTTTTATTTGATTTCTTGGTTTATCAGTTTACCTTTTCGTACCGTGCTTCAAAGCACGTGTTGAGTCATATTATTATCAAATAAATGAATAAATAAATAGATAAATGAAAACCCATGAAGAATAAAACCATTGGCACAAGGTTGGCCCAACATTGGTCAAGATCGTTCGACCGTTGGCGAACAACGTTGTAATAAGTCCGGAATGTTAACGCCAATTGAAACT
>JABFQM010001165.1:0-23905 GCA_022816865.1 Zelostemma sp. ZL-2020
ATGTTACAATTTCAGAGCCTATAATTAAATTCGATGTAAGGAAATGAAAGGATTATATCTGTATTGTAATGTTTCTGTAAAAATTCGAGGTGATATATATTATGTTGGGATAGATTGTATATTTTGTGATACAAGAAAGCCTGAGAATCCAAAAGTGGCTCGAAAGAAAGAGGGAGAGAAAGAGGTTCGTTAATATTAGTTGCGATTTTAAATAAGTGCAATTTTGTAATTAAGTTTTGTGCCATTTTATGACTGGAAAAGTTATTTTTAACGCTGTATTATCGCATCCGATCCACCTTTTTCGTCATATTAGCAACCCACAAGATACATCACTTCATTACTCCATATTGGATTGATGTGAAAGTTTTATTTGTTCCTAAAAATAAAGTAAATTATCGTTAAATCTCCAATATATTTAATGATGAATCCACTTCCCAAACTCCCAGGATGAAAACAAAAAAAAGTCAAGCCAGATGAACTTTTTGAATATTTATTGTACACTTCATAATTTTATTAATTACCAATTGCATTAAAAAAGCGAGAGAGAGTAAACATTTCAGTATATTGAGGAAATAAAAAAACCAGATTAGAATCACATGTCTCCAGGGTCTGCAGGCGAACGAATGTCATCAATTTTAAGAATCATTTTGACGAGTTGCGTGGCCAGCAAAATCTGTTGCGTTTTGCTGTTCAGCGACTCGATGACACTTTGCTCTCTCATATCTACGAAACAAAGAAAAACGTCAGAACAATAAACTTCATTTTTCTAAAAATCACTTTGTACATAAAGTTATAACAAACCTGATGTTCCATGATGCATGCAATCAATGCCCAAAGCGGGATTGTTTTCTGAGAGCTGACGAGATTTGATTTCCGCCAAAACGCTGACAGACGGGAGACCAGAATTCTCAGCAAGAGCCATTGGGATGGCTTCTAGAGCTTCTGCAAAGGCTCTGAATGCATACTGTTCAAGAGTACTGGTTTGATCGGCCTGCGCTGCACATGCCAAGGCACAAGAAATTTCAGCCGCACCGCCTCCATAAACAATTCTTTCGTCGGTTATCAAGTTCCTCACTACGCAAATTGCATCGTGCAAAGAACGTTTCGCCTCCTCGATGATCTGGAAAATGAAAGACAAAATTTGTTAGAAAAATATAGAAGATACATCTTCAAAGTAAAAGAAGTGTTAAATGAACTACAGCGAATGTCGCATTATACAACTATACACTTGACAACAATTTATTGTCAAGCGACTGAAATGTCCTTCATGCTTTTATTTAGCATGGTGTCTGAACAGCAATGCAAAGGCATTCCTGAAATTCTCCTTGCAATTTTCCAATATAATAAATGTTGCATTATACAACTATACACTTGACAACAATTGTCATGCGACTGAAAAGTCCTTGATGCTTTTATTTAGCATGGTGTCTGAACAGCAATGCAAAGGCATTCCTGAAATTCTCCTTGCAGTTTTCCAATATCATGAATGTCGCATTATACAACTATGCACTTGACAACAATTGTCAAGCGACTGAAATGTCCATAATGCTTTTATTTAGCACGGTGTCTGAACAGCAATGCAAAGGCATTTCTGAAATTCTCCTTGCATTTTCCAATTTTTTTAAATTTTCTAGGTGCATTCACCATTTTGTTGCCACCGCGAATGAAAATGGTAACAGCACGCGAGTTTTTGCATTCCTCGATCACGAGCATTCTGTCCTTTGTCGTGCCAAAAGTCATTTCCCGAACGACACCAGCATATCCGAGTTTATCCGGCGTCAATTCCTCGAAACGCGGAACGATTCGGCCTCCGGTTGCGATGGCGATCAACTGAAACCATAAGAAAATTTGTATCATCGAGTCTTTACACATTTCCTACTTATCAATTTCTTTGTTAAAAGTCCTCAGATCTCATAATCTGTGATCATTGGAACAACCGCAAAGACTCGGTTTCTCGAACCTAGGCATCTTGCATGATTCTCGGTCCAGCAAAGCAGAAAATTGCTTCACTGGATGAATAAATCAGTTAAGCTAACTAGCACGATCTTCCGGTTCTTCGCCTTCCTCTGTTGCTTTTTATCATCATTGGACACTTCATTTCTTTTGATGGAGCTTGCATTTGAAAAATACCTTTTTTCATGCAAAAATTGATATTGTAAATGAGAAAATCACCTCGATTTCGGGACCACCGACCCACCTAACGGCAGGCAGTTGTCGCTGTAGAAGGAGATGGTTGGCTTCGTCATCGAAGCCCCATTGGCAAATCGCAAGAGTTGCTCCTGCATCCTTGACTTGCGACACCATTTGATCAAACTTCTCCTTCTCGTACTCGCGCAGCGCTTTATAATCTTCGACCGAAGTAACGTCCAACTTATGCTTGGTTTTCGGCTTCGGCGGCTCAAACGGGCAAGTCAAGATTGCCAACTTCACATTTTCCAGCCTCTGTAAAATGAATAGGAATAATTATATTTCATGTATTGCTGCGATTTTTACAATCTTGTTCCCCACTTATTAAATTCTTTGTCAAAAGTCCTCAGATCTCATAATCTGTGATCATTGGAACAACCACAAAGACTCGGTTTCTCGAATCTAGGCATCTTGCGTGATTCTCGGTCCAACAAAGCAGAAATTTCTTTACTGGACGAATAAATCAGTTAAGCTAACTAGCACGATCTTCCGATTCTTCGCCTTCCTCTGTTGCTTTTTATCATCATCGGACACTTCATTTCTTTTGATGGAGCTTGCATTTAAAAAATACTTTCGAAACAAGTTGAAAAGACCTCTTTTTCTGCAAAAATTGATATTGTAAATTAGAAAATCACCTTGGGCATTTGAGGATGACTGAAATCTTTGTCAACGACGACGCCACGAACGAGCATGGTATCTTCCAGTCGACCGCCAACTTTGCCCTCGACTTTGATAAGCTCGAAATTCACATCCCGCTTTTCAAGGTCAGCAACTGCCATGACGGCATTGACAGCGATTTCTGCCATTTGTCGGTGGCATTTGTTGATGCTGAAAAACACAAAAACAATCAATATTTCATCCATACAAATAAATAAAATCATGGGTTTACATAAAAAAATGCCCTCAGATCTCATAATCATTGATCATTGGAGCAACTGTTGATACTTGGATTTCCAAAATGCACCATTCTCGCAACTTGAAATCAAAATGAGTTCAAAACAATGATACATTTTGTAAATAGTCACTCGAATGTTGCTTCTTCCGTCCAAAAATCAACCTTCTCCTCTGTTGCATTTTTGTCATCACTGGGCATAAACAATTCAATGTACAAAAGATCGGTTACAATAACATTACATTTTAGACCCAAGCGTGGTCATCGCGATTTTAATGAGAGGTTCCAAGCTGTCAGGATTCACTGGAAAAGATTTAGAGATGTTGCCCAGATGACGGACTGCGGCTTGTGCAGCCAATTCAAATCCATCTGCTATTCTGACGGGGTGGATGCCTTTGTCCAGCAACTGCTCGGCTTGTTCCAGCATAGCGCCGCAAAGTACAACAACGCCGGTCGTGCCGTCGCCGATTTCATCGTCCTGGGACTTTGAGAGCTGCACCAGCAACTTGGCGATTTCATGGTCGACGTCCATGTCTTTGAGAATGGTTGCGCCGTCGTTGGTCACGGTGACGTCGCCATCGGGGCTCACCATCAATTTGTCCAGGCCTTTTGGTCCCAAGGACGTCCTCAAGATGCTGGAGACCATGCGAGCCGCCGAAATGTGTGACTAAAATCAAAAATTTATGTTAGAGATAAAATTCAAAAATTATTTTCTTTCAATTATTATTGAGACGTGTTTTTGATTAAAATTTAAAATTTGCGCTTGGATCTCATAATCTTTGATTCTTGGATAATGTAAAAATGTGTAGTGAACTTTCACTTATTTAAAGTCAAAATGTAATAATAATAATCACTCGAAAAAATCATGTTCGGGAAGCTAACCCTCTGTTGCTTTTTTTTTATAACATAACCTAATTTTTCAAACTCGGAAATTATTTCGAAACGTGAAAAATTCAGTTTTTTGGTTTGCATAAATTGCATATTTGTTTGGAGGAATGTTGAAATAGGACTTTATTTTCATTTTTAATCGTACATTTCATTGTAAATGCAGTTTTTTAAATCCCCGTTTTCGATGTCACTGCGATCACAAAGCGCAAGTCTCGAGTCTTGACCATTTATGGTCACGAAACGATGTGACAAAAAAGTGACGAATCCAATTTATGAATTGATAAGAAAAAGAGAATATTTTGGAACGAAAAATAGCGACGCGCGCATGAATTTTCCAAAAATACTGGAGCATGGAAAGATAATTCAAGAAATAAACCGAAATTCTCGCTTATTAGCTACTTCGAAGCAGCGCCATTGCTGTCACGTGTGCAGAAATAATGTTTGTTGAATATTTACAAATTGCTGCATTGCAAAAGCACAAAATACTATCAAAATCGAGTAAATATATTTCTGCGAGTTCACCGGTTTGAATGAAACGCAATAATTGATAATAATTCGATTGAATTTCCGTCGTACCTTGATCGCATCGTTGCCGGTTAGCCGTTTCTGTTTGTCTTGATCCCGGAGAATCAAAAACGGCCGCCCATACTCGTCGAACGCGATGGATCCGGGGATCGCGTTCATTTTGTACGATTCTCAATTAAACTTATAAAATGTCCACAAATTGTAGATTTTAAGCACGAGAAACTTTAACACGTTTCCAGTGATGCAGCTCGGGTGGCCATTTTACCCAACTTCTTCTTCTTCTTTCTTATTGGCTCCGGAACGCCCTATGAAGCGACATACCAACCAACGAGATCAATCAAACGCGATTTATGTACAGTCCGGGCCAAAAGTTAAACACTTTTTATGCCCATGCGCAGTACTACTCAAAAAAACATTATTGTTGTGCGTTTGTAGCAAAAGTTGTCTTCTCAAACTATTGAATATGTTCTTTTGTCGAAAATTTCTTGTTTTAAAAAATTCAGTAACATGTTAGATAACTAATATCGAATATGTACACATTTTTTTTTTCAAATTTCCCGCAAATACTGAAACGCCATCTATAACCGAACACGTTTTTTTTCTGGATCCACAATTTGCAATTTGTATTGGGATATTGAGATGCGCGTTGTGTGTGTGGGTGATGTGTGGTAATCTATTCCTGATCTAATGGTTTTTCTTATGAAATTCAATCGAACCGCGGCAATCTAATTAGCAAAACAGACCAATTTTGATAGTCTGACATCTTAGCATTTTAACTCCTCATTAGAAATCGTCAAGTTCGTCCTTACTTCGCCGATAATCATATGCGATATTGTCGTGTGGCCCAGTAAACAAGTAAGCGAGTGTCGAAGTGTTGTTCCATAAATGTCGCAAATTTCACTACTTCTTCGCCTGCGATCTATTTCTATGCTTTGAGAATTACCCCAATGTCGCATTTTTATCACTCTGCTTTTAAATGACGCGACGTCGGTTTTTACGAAATTGTCATTGCTAAAAACATAATAGCATACATATGTTAATATAACCTATACCTCTATGGATCCTTAAGAATTCATATTATATCGAACGAATTACACGAATTCTGCGCGTGCTATTAATTGCTTCTTAATTAAGTCTTGTCAAACGTAAAAAAGTAGAGAGAGACAGAGAATCAGAGAAAAAGACACGCAGTTTTTTTCATTTTTTCGTAAAAAATTGTCAAATTGTAAAAGCGCATTTTTACGCGAATTAATATGCAAAGGCATCGAAATGTTAGAAAATGAATAAAATTTCTATAAAAAGCTCGAAAAATACGTGATTTTCATGCTCACGCAATTGTCAAAACAAACCTATCAATAACAACATAGATCTTGAGAAAACAATAAAAAATGCAGAGTTGCGAGTACAGATCTTTTTCAGATGCAAAACCTTGACTTTTTGATGAATGATATTGAACGTGTTGAAAATCCAAAACTATAATAAACTGATTTTTCCAGGTATCATGAAACTCTGAAAAGCCGACTAGCGTGAAGTATAATGTCAGATAACAGTTCATCGAATGCTTCCTACGAGATAGACGCCGATGAACTAGCACACATCGTTCAATTAGAGACAGATTCTTCGAGTCCACCCGAGCGAATTCCTAGCACCGTTGAAGCTCTGCGAAGACTGCACGAAACTTTGAGACAGCAACAAAATCGCGCGAACGATTCCAATCACGGTACTAACATATTTTCCCTAAATTCTCAAAGGAATGTACAGTAGTAACAAGAGTTTGATTGTCCCAACAGAATTATCCGACACTCAAGCAGCGACGATCTCTTCCGAAGACGAAGCGACTTGCAACACCGTGTCCGATATCACGGATCATGAATTTTCGGCGGATGTCACTGACGGAGCATCTTCGCCAAACCAAACCACTGCCAGTATCCCAGCAATGAACGTAGACGACGAGTATGTCCGGAGTTGTCTATTTTTTATTTGAAAACAATGCGATTCTTCATAAAGTTTTCCTAACTTGTTAAATTTTGCAGCAAAAGGTATTGCTGGGTATGTTTCGCCTCTGACGAAGACGATGCAACCGCATCCTGGGTAAAGCCTTGTCATTGCCGAGGTACGACCAAATGGGTGCACCAGGGTTGTATACAGAGATGGGTTGACGAGAAACAAAAAGGACGTGCCGGTGCACACGTCTCGTGTCCACAGTGCAACACAGAATATATTATCGTCTATCCCAACATGGGTAAAAATTGTACCACATTTTCTTTCAAGAACAAATTGACGGAAATTGAGAGTTAAAGATTTAATTATGTTACAGGCCCGTTGGTGGTGATACTAGACACGATAGACGGCGTTATATTTCGAGTTTGTCCTTTCATCGCTGCTGGTATATTAGTCGGGTCAGTGTATTGGACAGCGGTAACGTACGGCGCGGTGACAGTGATGCAAGTCGTCGGTCACAAGGACGCCCTGACGATGATGGAGAAAACGGACCCTCTGGTGCTCCTCGTTGGTCTTCCCACGATTCCCATCATGCTGGTCCTGGGGAAAATGTTACGCTGGGAGGATCAGGCGCTAAATCTCTTCCGACGTCACGCCTTCAAAATACCGATTCTCAAACATTTTCTGCCAAGCAGGTGCGCAGATTCTTGGAAAATGCTTTTTTAAATGACTTCTTCAACTGCAAAAATTGTTTTTTCAGCTATCCTGAAGATGACAGAGAACAAACTGAGGAAATTCCGCCGATGAATCCTGTATCGGTGACGCGGTTAGTTTGCGGAGCCCTTCTACTTCCGACGATCGCTAGTATTTGTGGAAAAATATTCTTTGAGAGCATTCATAGTAACTTCCAAAGAACTTTATTGGTAAGCGAGAAAATGAGAGTGATCTGAAAATAAGGGTTTTCGGATGCTGAAAATGTCTTTTTTTTTAGGGTGGTGCGGCGTTCGTTGTGATAAAAGGCGCTTTCAAAATTTACCACAAGCAGCAGCAGTACGTGCGACAGTGCCAACGACGCATTATTGACTACACTGACACGAGCGTGGCGAGATACAGGCGAGAAAGAAACCCCGACACCAACCAATCTCGTTGAATCGATTTTTGTATTATCCTGCCAGTTATTCTCCCCTTTTGTCGTCTTCTACGCAAATAACGAGTTTCCTACTTATACATTTTAGCAAATTTTGCAGTTGGAAAATTGTTATAGATGAATACGCAACAGCGTCATCGTTTGTAATTGCAATGTCTGCGAGTTCATACTAATCGGCAGGTGACGCTGATTTGCATCTCACTCAAATTGCCATTCAGAGTTTTCGTAATAACTATTAAAATAGTTTTTAGTGATACACTTACTGAATGTCGCACACGTTTGAGTGAGTGGTTAGTGTCATTTGCCGGAAATAAAGTTATAGGATTGACTGGTTTAAACTGCGTTTAAACTTGCTTGTTTTTCTAAAGCGATGAGAATATGGCACGAATCCAATCGTCGACGATAGTCAGAACTGAGTGACCGGAATCGTCTTATTTTTCGTGAAGATTTTTATTGACACGTCGATTTTTGACAATGTTTAAAATTCAATTGAAGAATCATTTCGACGTAAATGTTCCCGTTGTTGTTTACGCAATCATTGAAAATGCGACATTGTTTCTTGTAAGAAATGAAGCGAAAATTATTTTTTATTTAGGGAGGCATCATTATTTTTAAAGTGAAACCACCTTGTTTTCAATTATTTTCAAGATGAACAGTTTTGTGTATAGAGCAGAGAACGGAATTGTAAATATTCGTGTAATTATTGAACATTTTAGATCATTATGACCTCGTAGATGCAAAATTTGACGGAAAACTTTGTTTCGAAAGTAAAATTCAGGTACGACGTTGCATGGCGGATGTAGGATTAAAGCGTAATGATAAGATTGCGATAAATCTTGGAATAATTGTTTTATTTTGTACAATAATGTTCTTCAGCTAAACGTATTTGTAATGGAAAAATATTAAAATCATTGGAATAGCATCCAAAACTTTGGATCTTCGCCATTTCATTAATTATTTAACTGCATTTTGTAAAGTTTGAATTGATCTGGCTTTCAGTTTGGCATGTTGGAGCGGAGAAAAGTTTTTGGCTGCGTCCAAAATCCAATGAAGATACCAATTACCAAAACTTCGAGCTCCAGGAAACCAAGAAATGTACTTCAAAATGGTCCTGGAAAATGATTTTTCGTCAAAACGCCGAACTTTTTCGACGAGTCTTGTAAATGTACGTTCATGACCTTCGAACTTTGAACACAACGAGATCGTATCTCGACATGGATTTCGTTAAATTGGGCATTGGAATTTCCAGTAGCTCTGCCAAGAAAAGTATAATCGCTTCGTAAGATTGTCCCGGCATGAAATAATTTACGCCCTCGACCGCGCATCTCATCAAGTGGAGCGAGCGAGGAGTGAGCTTTCGAAAATTGGGTGCCACCATCACGCTCAAAAAATCGCTGCCCCGTTGTTTTATCTCGCCCAAGGTCCCTCGGCAGAAATTGAATCTGTAACGCAATTTTCATTATCGAAATTAATTCTTCATTCCGTTAATTCTCATTGCAAATTTCAGACTCGTCTTCGATGCCGAGAAGGTAGCCGATGCAACGCCAAAAATAGCAAAATGCCTCCAAGTCTTCGTCGGAAACAGCGCTGATTCCGAAATCTTCCGGGTACAGAACGATCAATCCGTACAAGCTGAAAAGTGTCGCGGACATTTCTCCCTGATTCAAGTTTCTAATGTTCATGTACGGGCAAGAAACAAGCATGGGCGATTCTTCCATTTTCGACTCGGGGATCGCATTTTGGAAATCTTTCTCCATGTTTTCCATCGCCGGGCACCACGGATTCTCTATGTCGCTTTTTGGAACATCGTGCATCTTTTTCCGCACGAAGAAGTGCATCTTACGCACTGTTTGTATATCTTTGTACGCAGCGGTTCCTTCAGTCCAAGGATCTTCGTTGTACCAATTTCGCAGGCGAAACGCGGTCGATAAATAGCTGGGGAGTACATGATTTAAATGCCGGCGAAATCTTTTGGGTTTATTCGTAATTTGAGAAAAGTACCGTTTGAATGCCGAGTATGGCGTGGTGGTATTGTCAAACAAAGGTTGCAGCGATTCCTCGAAAGAAAAGACCACGAACAAGCTTATCAGCTGCGATAGATAAATGCAAAAAAAATTGTCCCGGTTGAACTTCTGTCCGCGGTCAAACTTTTCCATGTCCAGCCATTCTGGTTTTTCGTCGTGATGTCGTCCACAATCTCCGTAATAAAACAATCCAGTAAACATATTGGCCATGTCGGGACCAAGTCTCGGAAAAGCCTCTTGAATCACCTTGGTCCTGTTGAACAAAATCGCACGTTGCAATTTCTTTCAATTCCCGGCTCGAATTGCGTGTAACTTTTTTTAACGAAGTACATGAAATCGCGTTGCTCGTTTCTGGGCAAACTGGTGAAATTGGGAAGCAGCTGCGTTTGCGGTAGAAACGTTTTCAAAAATTCTTCCAGATTTTCCGCCACTGAATCCTTCTCCCAATCATTCTGCCTCGAAAAATCCGAATTTTCGTAAAACTCGTGCGTTGGAGCGCCTGTTTCTTTCAAGTTCTTCGAGTCCTTTGATGTCATCGTTTGATGAGTTAAATTTTTCGGTCTAAGTAAAATCCAACTGTTTCATTGAAAAGACAGAACTTTTTGCGTGGTACAAGAAAGTAATCTTTGTTGCATACATTCATTACAATTTCTTTGCACTTTTTATCTTCATGTATTTACATATGTGTGAAGATTAAAAGTCTGATGAATATTCTAATTTAATTTCCATCTTTGATAAGAAATGCATTCAGGCGCATGGCATTCTCAATATCTTATCATTTAAAAATCCGATCTAGTTTCAAAATCATGCATGTAACTTCTTTGTTCCAAAATTAGTTGAAAGAATTATTTGTATAACAATTACAAGTATATTTCTGTAAATGCGAATTCATTTTGTTACAATTACATAAACAAAGTTGTTAAGATTGTTTCAATTGAAATTAGAAAAAGTAACAGTACTTTTTATTCTACGCAGTTTTATTAGAAAACCCAATTTGATGATATCAACTCGTAATGTTTCCAAACAGTTATAGATTCTGTAAATTCAATGTTAAAATAAAAACGAACTTATTTCTAGTATAATCAAATCGTATCGACAAAAAAGCTCAACAGAACAAGTCAGGGTTTATATATTTAATGTGTATATTATGTACAAGATTATTTCCGACGAGACTTGTCCAACAAGTCCGTATACAATACACAAGCAGGACTAAGAAATCACCTATGAAGAGAACAAAACATCATGTGTCGCATACAACAGAGGTTGCAAGATAAAAAAATTGGACCATTTTACTACGTCTCTATCCAGTGAGAACAGATTATTCCAAGCTCATTACATATGTTCATTTACTTATTCTACGAGAATTTGCTCAATCATACACTCTTTTCCTCTACATCCACACTTTGAATTAATTACATTGTTTTTGTCAAAAAGCAATTGAAAAATCGTTAAAAATGTTTGAAATAAAAAAAACAGTTGACTTTGAAATCAGGGGCGAATTTTTAACGCTTCAATAATTAAAGAATTTTCAACGCTTAATTTATCAAAAATTGGATAATTGGAGTTTAATTTTTCTCTTCCTTCTTTTCGCTTTCCGGTTTAGGCTCCTCCTGCTGGTTACTTTGGTTTCCAGCTTCACGTTCAGCCGCCATCTGAAAACAAAATTGTAAATTGAACAACTCGATTCCATTTTCATCATGTTTTGTTTTTGTAAATCAAGACGCTTTATAAATATATTAAATCATGCCTTGTAACTCAGTAAATTGTTTCCTCACGGGTTACCTCTAAGGTAACTATGAGAGACGAAAAATATGAACATCATCGTAAATGCACAAATATTACAAAGTCGTGCTTTTAAGAAACTTTTTTTTTACTTTTTTGTAAGCCATCTCGAACAATTTAAGACTCGCTTGTTGAAGCTCGTTCGTTTGTTTCTTGATTTCTTCCGGGTCCATTTCATCTTTTTTAACCAAAATCTCTCGTACTTTGCTAAGATGTTCCTTCAATTTGTCACACTGCAAACAGATAAAAATGCATAAGTTTCAGCTAATTAATCAATCAATTAACCGACTCTTTGTAAATTACCTCCTCTGCTGGCAGTTGCGCTTTGAACTCTTCCATTTTAGCTTCGGTGTCGTGAATAATGCCCTCGGCCTGGTTTACAGCTTCCACGCGATCTTTCTTTATCCTGTCTTCCTTGGCAAACTGTTCAGCTTTCTTGACCATGTTTTCAATTTCGTCTTTGCTCAAACCACCACTCGATTGGATGACAACTGTAATTACATAATTTTTTGTCATGTTTTGTTCTTGTAAATCGAGATGCTTTATAAATATATTTAATCATGTTTTTTAACTCAGTCAAATGTTTCCTCACGGGTTACCTTAGAGGTAACTATGAGAGACGAAAAATATGAACATCATCGTAAATGCACAAATATTACAATTATTCTTTAACTTTACATGAGCTTTGAGTAGTGAAAACCTAATCGTACTTTGTTGTTCTTTGCCGGTTCCCTTGTCCCTGGCAGACACATGAACAATGCCATTGGCATCAATGTCGAAAGTAACTTCGATTTGAGGCACTCCTCTAGGAGCAGGTGGGATTCCAACAAGTGTAAACTGTCCTAACTGTTTATTGTCAGACGCCATTTCTCGCTCGCCCTGGTGAACTTTGATTTCTACTTGAGTCTGACCATCGGCAGCTGTCGAGAATACCTGGCTCTTTTTCGTGGGAATGGTCGTGTTGCGAGAAATCAATCTTGTGAAGACACCGCCGAGAGTTTCAATACCTAAAAAAAACAACAAAATATTTAAATACTGCCATATTAAAACGAAAAAAACAAGTCTATTTGCACTTTAAAAAAATAATCAGTAAATCAGTGCTTCTTCATTTTCTCAGAGAGAAGATTAGTCATTGCATCATTTCAAGTTTCAATACGAAATTTCGTGTCTGCAAGACAAATTGATTTACCAAGAGAAAGTGGTGTGACGTCGAGCAACAAAACGTCCGTGACATCGCCAGCCAAAACTCCACCCTGGACGGCAGCGCCGACAGCAACAGCCTCGTCAGGATTGATAGCGCGCGATGGTTGTCTGCCGAAAATTTCCTGCACTAGGGACTGAACCTTGGGTACTCTCGTCATGCCTCCGACTAACAGAACTTCGCCGATGTCGGACTTGCTGATTTCAGCATCCGAGAGCGCCTTTTGACATGGCTGAATGGTGCGCTTGATCAGATCAGCGACCAAACTTTCAAACTTGCTTCGGGACAGTTTAAGGTTTAAATGTTTCGGCCCACTTGTGTCCATCGTCAGGTACGGGAGATTGATGTCTGTCGTCATGGAACTAGACAGTTCAATTTTTGCTTTCTCCGCAGCTTCCTTCAAGCGCTGCATTGCCATTGCGTCTTTCGTGATGTCGATTCCTTGCTACATTTGAGAAAAATTGATATACTGAAATTATTTGTTTCTGTTTGTTGAATGCAAAATTTAAAATACTCACGTCTTTCTTAAATTCGGATGCTAGATAATTGACCAAAGCATTGTCAAAGTCCTCACCGCCGAGGAAAGTGTCTCCGTTTGTGGACTTGACTTCGAAAACGCCTTTTTGGATTTCCAAAATGGAGACGTCGAAAGTACCACCACCCAAATCGTACACGGCGATACTGAAAACATTGACATGCAATTATCAAATTGAACAAATATTATACATGTTTTATAAACTTTGTTTAGAATTGTACATTCTATCTTCGGTTTTGTCCATTCCATAAGCCAAAGCAGCCGCCGTTGGTTCGTTAATGACTCTGAGAACATTAAGTCCAGCGATTTGTCCGGCATCTTTTGTCGCTTGCCTCTGCGAGTCGTTGAAATACGCAGGGACCGTAATGACCGCATTTTTCACAGGGGTGTTCAAGTACGCTTCCGCGGTTTCCTTCATCTTCGTGAGAACAAATGCACCAATTTGACTGGGGGAGTACATTTTTCCATCACTTCCTTGTATCCATGCATCGCCATTGGAAGCACGTACTATTTTATAAGACACCATTTTCCTAAAATCACATGAACTCGTTTATTAAACATTCAAGACATACATATACACGAAATGTTAATAAAATCGTGTACTAACATATCTTTTTTGACTTCATCATCTTCAAACTTTCGGCCGATCAAACGTTTCGTGGCGTAGAAAGTGTTCGAGGTATTGGTAACTGCTTGGCGTTTCGCTGGCATACCAACCAACCGTTCACCTTCTGCAAATCAGAAAATTGTCAAATTAGAATATTGAACAGCACCAGATTTCAATCGAGTCAGTGTATTTCATTTGCCTTTTGTGAATGCTACATATGAAGGTGTGGTTCGCGATCCCTCGGAGTTTTCTATAACTTTGGCTTGTTTTCCTTCCATCACCGCCACGCACGAGAAAGTCGTTCCCAAATCAATCCCCACGACTGCACCTTTGACACCTTCTGATCTGTCAAATGTCAAACATTGCTATTTTAATACACATTTTTGAAATTAATGAAAAGAATTCAATTATTACTAAATATTGCACAACAAATTGTAATTTCGAGTTCAGTTTTTTTTCTCGAAAATAATTGTGAATTCCTTGATTTTGGCAATCATGAAGAAACACGTAATAATGGAAATTTCTCTTACTTGTATCGATATTGGTGAAGATCGTTCGATTTGTGGGGATAGACAACCGAGGATGGCGCAATAGCCTAAAAAACAACATCATCATCAGAAACATGAAAAGGTAACGTTTCGAATCTCATACACGAAACCCCATAATTTTACGACGCGGGATTTCGTAGATAACCTGAAAGCGCAACGAAACCCGCGAACAAAAAAGCATGGAATTCAATGGTCAAAGTTCACCATGGGAACCAAGAATAAACCTCTACGCGGAAAAATCGATGGGATTTCAGTGAAACGCAAATCGCATTACCGGCGAGGAAATAGAAAAGCATTTTTAAATAAGATTGCTATTTTCGGGAGCATGCACGTGCCGGTGGAAATCGGGAAATCGTGAGTATTTCCGAGATTCCAGGGGACGTGTAAAAACGATCGGGCCTTAAAGTGATGTTTCCCGGTAAAACAAAATCTGGATTTGGTGCGAATGATCGATTTGACGGAAGCTCGATAATAAATGAGAAAAAGATGAAATGGAAAAAAGTTATAAGCAGGCGAGGAACGCCATGGTTAAACTCACATTTCTTAGGATTGTGCTGAACTGTTGCTTCCTGGAAATATCGCAAGCGAACCCGGTGCATCCACGCGACAACAATTTCGCGGCAGACAACATTTTTGTACGAAGTTTTTACGAATAAAATTACGAAAAATCAGAGAAGCGTTTTACTCCGGTTCACGTGCGACCCAGTGATGTGATGCAACCTTCTTCTTTTCTCTGATAAGGAGGCGTGGCTTTTCCTTTCCTTTCGGTGGGTGGCACTATTACTATTGGTCCGTTCCGTTGAACCTCCCGTATATATACATATAAAGAGGTCCTAGAGGGCGCTGCTGCTGCTAAGGAATGTCCGTCGTAGAGCTGATATTTGAAATTTCTTCTTTTTAATTCGAAATAACAAAACAACTAATTGATATTGAGTGAAGTTGTATCACGATAATCGATCGCGATAGTGCATTAAAACGGAGGGTTAAATTACTTGAAATTTTATTTCAGAAATTACATTGAGTCCTTATATTAGTTTTGGTCTTCACCACCAGCTGGCACGTAACAACTTAAAGGCAAGCGCCGAGAATGTTCTAGAAACGAACCGATTTGGAAGCTTTGGGAGCGCACCGGAAAGTTCGAGAAAGACGAAAATGAATGCATTTATTTGTGAAAATTATATATTTTGTTAAAATTCGTCGTACGCTAGTTTTTCCGTGTTCTATTCCACGTAAAAGTCATAAATTGTTGACTTTTCAGCTCTCTTTAGTATAAAACATTATTTTAGGAAATAATATCTCGAAATAATAAAATTTTTATGAAGGGATGCAGATTATAGGGGATGGATAATATTTTTCATACAGAAAAAGCCTTTTTTTCTCATTTTTACAATTTTTATTTGTTATTTTGTATTCAAAAATAACTGCACAATTAGTCAACTTTTTAAATTAGAATCTTTTTATTATAAAATGCAGAGAAAGCGTATATATATGTACATCATATTCTTATGTACGTTACTTTTTTCGAAAACGAATTTTTACATAAACTTATACATAAATAACAAGCTCTTTATCAAAACAAATTCTTGTACAATTTCGCTTATTTCACAATTTTTACAACTGCAAAAGTTATTGACTAAAAATAGTCGATAAGAAAATGTTTCGTAAACTGTGCAATATCTACCAAGTCAAAATCATCACCTTCAATACAATTTTCCCCACGCAGATCTATGAAACATGAAAACTATTAATCTCAGCTTGTAAATGGCTGTTATAAACATTTTTTTTCTTAATACCTAATGAGAAATTGATGCATCGAGATCATATAAAATAGAGACAGAAAGAAAGTTGATGAAATGTAAACGTGATACATGAGGCGTTAAAAAACATTACAAAACAATGCAACGCTATTGAATTGAAAAAGTAGCATTTGTCTAGATGTTCTGAATATCTTCCAGTAGTTGATTCCCTGCGATAATGCTGTCTGAAGTTATGACGAGTCGTATTCCAGCAGCTTTTTCCACGAGTCGACAAGCCGATATTTCTCCGTAAGTAATGCCACCGACAATGCACACCAAAACCGTTTTTGGCTGCACCGAACCCTGCGCTCCTTTTGTAGTACATTCCGCCAAATTCGTAAGGTCTTGAAAACTCTTTGGATCGGTATCCTGTGACAGTATCGCGCTCAACATCTGGGCCTATTTAATAAAATATTCATCAACATTTTACAAAAGTAATCCCAATCTTCAAATATAAATGCGTGCTTACAATATTTGGCACATAAGCTCCATTGAATACGTAACTCGGGCAAGTGGGCCCTTTTAAATCCAAAGTTTGCGAAGACCTCGGAAGTAACTTGAAACGCCGGGCATTGGCAGTCCATTTGCTTGTTCTGCTGGGCAGTTTTTGGAGCATGTTATCACTTTTGTAACTCAAGAGGCCAATATTTTGGAGTTTGTAAAACAAAGGTATATTTTGAAATCCGTGAGCGTGAAGATGCGACTTCTGAATGGACAGCACGTCGTCGACGTTCAATCCGTCGTTAGTTATCGAGAGCAGGGACAAAAGTCGAAGACTTCTCAAGGCACGATCATCTACAAACAGTGAACGATTAAATTTCCGTTACGGGATGGATCGACTGATAAAAATGATCGCGTAAGCACCTATATTTCTTTCTATGTAATCGAGTACTTCCTTCTTTCCTCCACCTTCGAGTACCGATTTCTCCATTGAGTGCAAAGCCTCAAATTCTGAACCCAAAGCTCCGACTGCTGCTTCACATGCTGAAATATGGGACTCCAATTGTCGCTTTATCTGGGCCGTTTTTTGCAAATTGTTCGCGACGTAACGCTTCATTTCGTCGATTCGCATTGCTTGTACCGCTTCCTGTTCAGCTGAAAAGATAAACAAATTAGTCAACTTTATTGGCACACGAAATAGTTCACGAATTCAAAGAACTCTACATTTCAAAGACTTGGCCTTTGTTCTCAAAGTAGGGAAAGCATCGCTGAAGTGCCTGTCTCTGACTTCCGCGTAAACCGAGTCTTTCGTCGGGTCCAATTTGATCTGCGCGTTGCCAAGCGTTGCGATGCCCATTTTTATGTCAACGACTTCGCTCAAAAGACCCAGATAAGTCACCGGGGTCAGAAGCGTGGACGCGAAATCGCAACTGCGGTCCATTACAACCATGGCTCCAATCTCGCTTTTCGTTGTGTCCGCCGAGCCCAACGACTCCTCCATGGAAGACATCATTTTCAAAATGAACTGGCTGTGTTTGCCTAAACCGATAGTAAAATTCGGTTTGCCGAGGACCAGCTTCAGCGACCATAAACTCCGGGCCAAGGCAGATAACAGTTTCGTGTCTTTGTGGTAGTACAAATCCGTGAACATTGGTATTTCCAAGGAAAGAACATTATCGTCCGTCCGGATGAATTCCCACGCTAGCGGGTACAGTTTAGTCAACCCGGCAAGACCTGGAAAACGAATTGTCTTGATTACATCAGTTTTTGACTGTTTAAATTTTTGGAATTTCGTTTATAATGTTGAATAAGAAATGAGTTACAAAGCATAGAGAAACACCTTCTTCTTCTACGAGCGAAGTTAGGGCAATCGGAATCAACGGGGCTACGAGCATGTGATGCTGCGTGCCCTGGGTTTGTGAAATCTCCGACTGTATTTGATCGAGAACTCTTTTGCAGGATATGAGATTACAGGATACGATGAAGACGCGCTGGCTGTTGACTGGCTTGAGTCCTTGCTCGTACTTGAATATTTTATCGACTCCATATTGTCTAAAATTGAAAAACCATTTTTTCATTTTTGCATATAACTTAATGGCGTTTTTTCCATTTTTACCTTAACGTGGATACACCTATGAAAGAGTCTAATATTTTCATGAGCTTATGTTCTATGATCAAGTCTTTTTTTCCCGGAATCAGATCTAAGATTTCGATCAATTTCCTCTGGCTTATTTGCTGCAGGGCACTTAATTGTTCGTCGAGTGTAATCTCCATTTTTACGCATGATTCACGTCATTTTCTATGTGAAAAATCTGTAAAGAGTCGTATGCAATTTTAGGGTCAATAAAAGAAAAAATTTTCGATTTGTTAATCATCATAACCTCGGAAAATTTGACGTTTCGCATGTTGCATATAAAATATATTTTAATCATAAATCCATTCGTTTATTTTGACGAGATTACTGAATTTGTTAATACTGACAGATGTCCAATAATATTGACTGCTTGGAGTATAAACATTTGTCATATTTGTTCATTCATTCGTGTCGCGCGCAACCTTGAAATTCCGCGGCTGCAAATCTGACCCGACCTGCCTTCTAGTAATTCAGTTTCCCTTAATTCCAGGCGCGTCCAATCGCTGTTGAGTAAGTCATCCTTAATGTTTACTGGTACTTTAAACGTCCAATAACAATACTTCGCGTAACGTACAGCAATGCTATTGAAATTGCGCTTGGGAATAGTTCTTTAAATTTCCACAGAGTGCTGATGTCGTGGCCTTGGCTTTTTAATCGACCTGTGAAGTATCGCTGTCTCTGTTTAAACACGCAGTATAAAAATGGACAGACAGTACCAGCTGTGTTACGCTCCCTGACAAATTTTATCATTCATTCCGAAAAAGAAATGTTTTCCTTAACGACTAGAGCCATATGCGGAGTTGGAGTGGAGGAAAAAATGCAAAATTGTACATAACCTCCTTAGCGGCGGTAGGCACGTTTGGGACTAGAGTAAACTCGAGAAAATGAGACGGAAGTCGTTTACGGAAGTGCTGTTACGGCGCGCGATTTGAATTGGTTACTGAAAGTGAAAGGCTCGCGTTCCCTCTCTTTCTCAGTAACCACGCCCATGACGGTGCCGCTCGATTCGGACTGGCGAGTGAGAGTGAGAAGCAAGGTACTGTAGCGTAGAGTCCCTAGAATACAGAGTCTGGCCACCGCCACGAAAAATGGCGTCCACATACGCACGCTCACCTATGTCTGTGTGACATGCGCATGCGCAATAGAGTGTTGTTACTGCGTACTCTCGAGTCTCGTTTTCTCTCGAACGATTGTCAACAATTGTCAATAAAGAATTATAAATAAATCAACGGTAGGTCCGATTTTGTTTAATTAAATTGTAGAAAAGGTAGAAACGAATTTTACGAAACAACATTAGAGTTACGTTTTATTGCATAGAAAACTTCAGTTTTAGTGTTTTAGTATTGCGAATTCGTTGAACCTCCAAGATATTTGACAGAATTTGTACAAACCTGTGAATTTTTAATAAAAACTGTTACTGATTTACAAGCAAAAATGCCGACATGCTGCGTCAAAGGATGTTTAAGTCGCTCAGTAAAAGGCGCGAAAACGTATTTTGCCAAGTTACCGACAAGTCCAAGGAAGAAAAAACAATGGATTGAAATTATCAATAATGGAAACTGGAAGCCGTGGAAAGATGCGTATGTTTGCGAGGTAAGTGACAAAATCATGTCTCTACTTTCATTTCTGTTGACACCTTCACAAGGTAAAATGTTTTTGTAGCTACACTTTGACGCAAGCATGTTCGAGAAGGAGCGAGCTGATGGAAAAAAAAAATCAAAACGCTGTGCGTACCCAACGATGGCATCTAAGAAGGAATGCACGACTGCAAAAAGCAATGTAATTTTTTCTTACACATATTACGAGCATTTAAATTAAAAAATCAGAAATCTGTTAAATCATCGAGAGGATTATGACACTGCGCGTTTTCTCAGTCCACAGAAGTACTGCCCACGGAGAATAAGACTGCTGCTGGCTTAAGTACACTCGATGTTGAACATTTCCTGGATTCTACCGTTTCAAATGAGGATGTTTTTGTGCCTTTAGTACAAAAACAAAACGACACGCATTCTAATATCGCAGTGAGTATATCTTCATGCACACAAAATTTCTTCGTAAACATAAAGCATATTTTAATTTATTTTCACCTTGATTTTTGGAGACAGTAAGCTTTTCATTTATCATTTTTCAGATTCAAGCTGAGCAATCTGGCCAGGAGCAGAATGTAAGTACGATCTCGTTTAATGAGCAATTTATCGGCGCAAATGCTTTTATGTTAACCAGTGCTCCAAGCGAAGTAAATCCACAATGTGGATTCCGACGTGTACTTGACTATGCAAACCCTTGTACAAGTTCTCCAAGTACATCAATCGCAGCCAAGGAAGATGAAGTGAATTTTTTAAGGAAGCAAGTAGATGAATTGAAAAAGAAAATGGACGAGTATAAAAACAAGGCAGAGTTAGCTGACAAACTTCTCACGAAAAACGAGCAAACCATCACTCGGTTAAGAAAAAGTATGAAGCGATTGACGAATCAACAACACAATTGGAAGAAACGGAAGAGCAATTTCAAAAAACGCGATGTATTGAACAATTCTTTGAAAAAATTACTCAACGATGATCAAATTGAAGCGCTGTCACGTCGATCGACACGGGGCCATGTGTGGAGTAATGATACAATTCAAAAAGCTCTTCGGCTTAAATTTTCTTGTGGATCCAGCGGCTACCAAGAGTTGCTAAAACAAAACATGCCTCTTCCTTCGGAGAGAACCCTCAGAAGAAATCTGGAAGGCATCGAATTTAGATCAGGATGTTTCGACGATATTTTCCGACTACTAAAGGACAAAGTCGAACAATTTGAGGACGAAAGAGACAAAGACTGCATCCTTTCGCTTGATGAAATGGCAATTGCTGCGGGGCAGCAATTTGATCCAGCGACGCAAACAAATGTTGGGACTTCAGCATTTCCAACAGCAACAGGTATGACTGAACCATAAAAAAATAAGATTTATTAAATTCGTCTGTTTTTATACATTAAAGAAACTCATGTTAAATGTTAAGTTCGATTATGAAAAATGTGAAGCCTACCCTAGCAATAATGTAAACATGCAAAAAAGAAAAAATTGTATAATAATTACTTTTGCGTATGACGTAAAATAAAAAAATCAATGATATTGGTGCGTCCTGCACTAAAATAGTACATTGTGTAACAGTGCAGGTAAATGGATTTGTTGGCGAATGTGACGTTTGCAGCCGCACGAGCAAAGCGAGTGTGGCAATCACATGAGTCGACAAATCCACCCCGCACATGCTACACACCGTAGTTTTCGTAAAACTGCACGGAAGACGCAATTTTTGCCGCGACAAAATTATCCGCGAGTGTGAAAAATGGCGCTTTTCGTGCATGTGTTACGAAAAAAAATTAACGATTACAAAATATATTGCGGCAATAGGTAAACAACAGATGTTTGTATTCTACAAAATATTCCTCAACATAATGCGAATAATGTAATACGACAAATTGCTAAGCATTCGTCATATTATTTTGAAATTTAAAATTCGCTCGTATTTAAAATGTGCTCGAATTTAAAATTCGCTTCGCATATTTCGATAGTACAACTAATGAAAATCGAATTTTCATTTGCATTTTCCACATTCAAGTTTTGGTTTTACGTATAGGAGAGTTTCCCGACGCTACTCATGGCTTGATATTTGTTCCCGGCGGAGTTTTTTCTCGTTGGAAACAGAATGTTACTCATTATTTGACTAGCGATAGCTACGACGGAGGAGTGTTACGGCCAATAGTGGAAGAAATTGTCAGAAAAACAGAGGAAATCGGACTTCATGTTCATGCAATTACAACGGATATGGGGCCGAATAATCAGGCGATGTGGCGTACATTTGGTATCGGATACGCTCATCGCTACTCTAAAATCGTCAATTCGATCCCACATCCAGTTGATAGCAGCCGCTCACTCTGGTTCCTTGCTGATCCAGGACATTTGTTCAAGAAATCAAAATCATGCTTATTGAATAACAAACAGATTGTTCTGCCGGAGAACTTCGCTATAAATAATAATTTGCCATCAAGCACGGTCCTTGCATCGCACATAGCTGAATCAGCGGAGGTGCAAGAAAATTTGCAATTGAAACTTGTTCCTAAAATTACGAAGAACGACCTTTCAACATCAAATTTTAATAAAATGAAAGTTAGTAAAGCATGCAATTTGTTATCGCGAGATACGAGTGCCGCTTTAAATTTTTTGGCCCATGAGCAGTCAAAGGAAGAGTACAAAGTGACTGCTCTTTTCATCGAAACCGTTGCACGGTGGTTTACACTAGTAACCTCACGCAGTCCACTTGTCGCACTTGGCAAAACACAGGAAAATGAATCCAAATTCAACGAAGCAGTC
Source organism: Zelostemma sp. ZL-2020 (assembly GCA_022816865.1). Classification (NCBI taxonomy): domain Eukaryota; kingdom Metazoa; phylum Arthropoda; class Insecta; order Hymenoptera; family Platygastridae; genus Zelostemma; species Zelostemma sp. ZL-2020. Next base: position 22,499 of record JABFQM010001165.1, read on the forward strand.
CAGTTTTTGCAATCCTTCATGAATATTGTGCAACAAATGAAAGTAGGAATCAATCAAAGTTTCAAACCAGTGCAACGCGGAATTTTAATAACGACAACATCTGTTATTGAGATTTCGACGTATTTACTCGACAAAAAAAGCTATCGCTTTGTACTGACTGGCCGGTTAACAAGTGATTTCGTTGAAAACACATTTTCATGTGTTCGCGCCAAACAAGCGAAGCCCAACGCCTTGCAATTCCAACAAAATCTTAAAATAATAGCTGTTTCTAAATACTTAAAACCCTTGCGTTCATCTTCTTACGAAGAAAATGATCGAATTGCCGCTATAGATTTCAAGAATTTCCGTAAAGAAAAAAGAAAAAAAGAAAAACTGCCACTTTTAAATCTGGATCTGCCTTTGAAAACAATAAAATTGCAGAAAATCGAATTGTCAATTCTGTACAGTATTTCCGGGTACATCATATCAAGAGTTGCCAAATATAACACTATTTGCGAACACTGCATTAAATCCGTCGGATCACGGACCCCCCAAAAAATGAACTCCGTATCAAAATTTGTCCAATTAAAATGTTTCCGGCAAGGTACTCTTTTTTACGTTAATGATCCAACATTCGTTTTTTTTGTTTCAATGGAAACAATTATGAGGCAGTTCCTTGATCATTTCAAATCACTGGCAATCGATTTGTCCAAGTACAATTTAGTTGATTTTTTTTTACAGAAAGTGTCACATATTTCATGCACTAGTATGAAAAGTTGCCACAATATCAAATCAAAAATAGTAAAACGTTTCATCTACTTTAGGTTGCGAATTGCAAATCGTAATGGTTCACTCCCAAAACAAATGTATAGTAGTAAGAGCATGGCAATGCGGGCTGCGGTAAAATAATTGTAATCTTCATTCGTAATGAGGAACAGGACAGGAATTATTACTACTTTGAATTTCGAAATTTTGTAATGTGAATTTCGCATTGTAAATTGTATATTATAACTCAAAATGAGATTTTTTCATGATTAATTATAATTCGGAATTTTTTAAATTTAATTAAACTTTTTAATTTGGAATTTAGGATTTCGTAATTAGAATTTTCGATTATCAATTTAAATTCAGGATCGAATAAGTAAACTGAACATTTGTATATTAGTATATTTTGTAATAAATGAATAGTAGTGTGAAATACATATCGCTTGCTTTCAGATCAGTGTTTTCAGCATTTTTGGAATCCCACCGGTGCTACTTGATACTCGAAGGTCGCTTGGACCTTACCCGCGTTGCTCTTCTCCGATGCTGTCGCGTGCCGGAGATTAAATAAGGCGGCTTAAATGACGGATGCAGATTATTCAACTCTCTACCTTTATTAAAATGCGTTACTGTTTCCGGGCAATGGTTTTACAAGTTATTCTATTT
>JABFQM010001166.1:0-23855 GCA_022816865.1 Zelostemma sp. ZL-2020
TTTTTTTTTTTCAAGAAAAAACAGGAAACGGAGAGTGAGCCGTGCCGGGGTTTCAAATGTTGGCCCTCCAGTACTTCATGCCCTCTTTTTTTACGCCGGGAAAACGATGGGGGGGAAAAAAGATTTGTGTTATTTTCCCTCGAGAAAAAAAAAAAAAAAAAAAACAGATAAATTTCAAGAGCGGGAAATCTTATTGTTGCATTGTTGTCGGCTTTTTACCGTGTCCCGTGTGCGTATTCAAGGGACTCCTCCCGAGTGTCAATTAACGTTTGTTTAGGATCGTCGCGCGTTTGAATCTGGAAATGCGTTTGGGTCCTTCGAGCCGGATTCAAGGAGTTTGTAGAAAAGCATTGCGATCAATTCCGGATAATGACCATTAAATAATCCAGTAAAACAACCAGAGTAATGTTAAATTTTCTCTCAGAAATATTATTTTGCTAATTTTTGCAAACTAAACACTCGAAAATCTAAACTGACAATGTCACTGAAAAAGATAATTGAAAGAGTATTTTGTATTAAAATGTGTGTTTCCCCGTTGCGAAACATTTAATTTCGTAAAATTAATGAAACGTTTTATCAACTTCTTTTCAAACGAACAAAATTGTTCCTCAACTTTAGAAGAAAGAAAAGTCTCAGAGATTATGCAAGTGTAATTATCGATGTTGTATGCTTTTCCGACATTGCGGAAGTTAAAATGGGATCGTCGTAAATAATATACGAGTACGTATATCGATGAAACGAGGTGAAGTGAAGCCGTTGAGCAGTAATTATAAAGCGAGCAATTACGGGGGGATCATTTTTACGACCCCTTGAAAATGAGAGGCAAGACAAAAAGAGAGTTATAAAGTCCTCGAATTTGGTGTAAAATTATTATCCAATCGGCCAATAGTCGTTAGCCTTTGAAAAGATATCGACGTAGGTTAAAAAAATAGCAAAAGCAGGGTTTAAGGTCGCGGAGAGGAAGTTTTATTATAGCGCTCGGAAAATGGTCAAACTTTACGATGCCACTCCTTTGACAAAGTGCAGCCCGAGTATCTCGTAACGGTCGATATTTTTTCGACGCGGCTAATCACAAACGGCCTACGAATAATCATCGATACTTGCAGCCTCTTCCCGGATTCGTCAGGCAATTTATTAATGAGCACTCAGCCGTCGATGGCCATTCTGACCCAAACGTCCGGGATGCGGCAGCGAAGAAATTCACGGTTTTGGATTTTAATGATACTTTTTATGAAACGCTGCATACGCACGCGTACCGTTCGAAACGATCGCTAATTAGCGTACCGTTTACGTATTGATGGTATTTTTCGTACTTCGTTCCGATGCTCGTCAATTTCATATTTAGTTGCGCGGAATAATCGTAAATTTATGACGTTTTTACGAGTGGCTTTAAAATTTCAACTTGTTGCAGAAACTTTACTATATTGGGTTTAAAGTTAGCGCAAATTTTAGGGTTTTCTAACAGCCAACAAGAAAAAAGCAATCCATTAGCAAAGCAGTTTACGCCGGTCATTATATTTCTCAACATCCTTCGAGCGCTGATTACTCGCAAATGAAATTAAAGCACGAAAATCCGATAAAGCACGGTCTTTCGAGTTTGCTAAGATTCGAACCCGGTACCGAATGAAAAACAAATTAATATTTATATATATATTTATTCATATATAAATTCCGGTATTCAACAAATGGATTTTGTTACGGGGTAATGGTTTTGCAAAAATATGAAAATGGAGGTACAAATCGCATGAAAACTTACGAGTTAGAGGTAGAGCGTGCCGACGCGTCGTGGCGCTACGACCGAAACTGCTAAACGTGGACCACATTTGGCGAGCGGTATCGGCGCCGTGATTACAGTCGTCGGGGGTGTTTCCGGTCTCGCGCAAGCAGCCACATTTCCACCCCTCAGCTCCCAGACCAGATTAGTTAATGAGCGCGGTCTGCTCAACCTTCGCGATCTGAAACAGCAATAAAACCGCGAATCTACCTTGGATTCGGCCAACTCCAAGCAACGCGAAAGCTCACCTTTTTTCCGGAAGTTTAGCCCCGGCTCCCGAGTCGCCGGAAGTACGTCCTCCGGAATGGCTCGAGTCGAGTGTACCATCGAGCTCCATCGCCTGCTGAAGATTCGTAAGGCTTTTGTATCGTATATTGAAAAGCGGCGAACCACTCTTGAAGCCCGGCGGCGTCTCCTTCAGCGGTGAGGCGCTTTTCTGCCTCACCAGGGGACGCCCTCTCTGCGTCCCCCCGTTCTTCACGTACAATTTCGCCAGCGGAGTCGAATTGTTGTTCAGTGGCTTCTCTATCTTCGGCGCTGGATTATCCTTGACCGCTTTCCGCGTTCTTTTTTCCGCCTGGATCTTCTTCGTGGGTATGGTCTCGATGGGCGGCGGCTCCGGTCGATCGTCGATCAACGGGGCGATCGTGACGGTGACCGGGGTCAAGCGGGCGTCAACCGGCGTCGCCGGGTTGCTGCTCTGCAAAAGCCCTTGAGTGTTGAGGTTACCTCCTCCCCCTCCCCCTCCTGGAGAGGCACCGTTCTCGTAGGGCGACCTCACGCTTTTCGGTAGAGGAGCGAATCCACGAACGTAATCGTAAATTTGATCGATTTCGTCGTACTCTTCCGTGTAAGAAGGGGGTACTCGGTTCTCGTCGTGTCTATAGGCCGAATGGGCGTGCGTTGGTCCGATGATGTGGGGCCCGCTGGTTTGATGGTGATAATGGTAATGGTGATGGTGATGCCGATGATGGTTATTCGCGCTATCCGAGCTGGCGGATCTTCTGAGGAAGCCGCTTCTCGATTGGCGCGGTTTGCTTTCCCCCAAACGACCGTCGAGCACGTGGGCCCTGTCGGCAACGTCGGCGACGAGGCGCGAGGCCCGCTCCACCAGCCTCGTGAACTCTTGCATCGACTTGAGAGCTTCCTCGTTCCTGGCTTTGACCAACTTTAGAGGCGCCGCCAAGGGCAGCGCGACCGCGGCTCCCTCTCTTTGCAAGGGCAAAGCGAAGACGTGTTCCTCCTCAAAGGTCGAGAGAAGCCGTAACTCGGGGAGAAATTGCGAGGAGGACTTGAGGCCTCGCGGTGGTTGTCCATGGACCAGTCTTACCGTTAGGGGCAATCTCTTGCTGAGCAATGCTTTGGCCGTGTGGACCCCGCTGATGTTGTCCTCCCGGGCCAAGGCGCTAAATCTCCCTCGTTGCTCGAGAGCCAAGAGGACGCTTTCGCCGCGGCAATTTACGCAGCGCAAGTATCTTCCCCGGCCCGGCAACGAGACCTCCCCGCTCGTCACGATCGTCTCACCGGCAATAAGGGCACGGCTGCCTTCCGCCACGACGTTCCCGGCCTCGTCGACCTTGCACGAGAGCCCGCGGATGGTCTCGCGCACGAGGGCGCCCTCTTCCGGGCAACGGCGCGCCAACTCGTTGACGGACTCGATGCCGCGGACCGCGCGACCCTCCTCGCTCAGTATCTCAAAGTAGCCGCCGTACGAGTCGGGTATGGCCAATCGGGGCCCGACCCCGACCACCCGCCTGCCCTCTTTGATCTTCACCGCCTGGGCCACGATTTTACGCCTGCGACCCGCCGAGACGAGGAGCGCCGTGCTCTGGAGACTCGGCGCTGGCAACGTCGGCACTCCCAGGCCCCCATACTGGCCCTTTGTGATCTTGATAACAGCCGGCAGCCGATACTTGGAGACGAACTCGCGCAGGTACGTCGCCTCGTCTGCCCAGCGCGCTGCCGCCACCACGATCTGACCGTCGGTCGCTGCCATCTGGTGGGGCGGCCTCCCCGACCTTGGCCCTCCGCCTACGACTGGGACTGTTCCTTTTTCCTTGGCGCGCTCACTGCTGCGGCTCCTCTATTCCCCATCTGAAACAATAGACGATTAACGTTGTACGATTTTACATTTGACATTCGCTACTTTTCTCCCCGTTCCCGGCGCGCGACTACGACTCGATTCTAATCATCCGATAGATTGCTATTATCAATTGTTCGGCGAAGGCGCGGATTTTAACGATCCTTCGCTGCTGCTATTTACTGCTTCGCTGCTTGAAATCGCCTGATTTCAACATTCTTTCATATGACATCGGGATTCATCGATATCTTATTTCGATCCGATATTGTATCCGCGCGACACTTTTCATTTTGTGTTGGCGCTCTTTCGGAGCAATGGTAAGATTCACCTTCTTTCGGATTCGGATTTTGTTTATTACGAACAATTTTGGTAGCAACAGAATGCTTGGAAAACGCGTGTCTTATTTCGATATTTTAATATACTAGTTTTTAATGGCTCGGGAATAAATTACAAAATGAAATGGAATAGTTTATACTAGCTGGATGTTGGAAGGCTTATTCCGAGAGAAGAATTCCAGCCGTTGCTGCTTGTCACTTTCTTCCATTTCTTTCGCTGTGACTTATGTACGTACAACACGTGCAGGTTTCCGTCAGTTTTGGATAAGAGACCGCGGATAATCAGCGATGACCCAGGGAATCGTGACAGACGCGCCTCTAGGAAGTCATTCGCGGGCTTGTTCTTTCATTAGCTTTCTCCCCTCCATTCCAAGTTCTGCTACACGCCGTTGATTTCTCTCGCGCAGATTTTCAGGTCGACGTGTAATTGCGGTTTCATGGACAAAGCTTCGCGTATGCATAGCGAACGTCGCTTTAATAACACACTTTCACGCGTGCGGCGACGGCGACCTCGTAAAAGCGCAACTTATTTTCGGAAGAAATTACTTGTCCAAGGACTCGAGTTTTTAAAAAACGATCTAAATCATTCGGGTTTTTATTATCCGGTAGAAGAAGCGTTGGGTTTGAGGCTAATGAGAAAAAAAACGCGATGAAAAGGGAAGTTGATGTACGAGCGTTCAAAAGTGAAATGAATGCGCGCACGAGGAGAAAGTTGAGTCGATCGGGTTAACAATAATATACATATATATGTAGGAAGACGAGGCTGCAGGATCGATTAGTTATTTCGAGGCAGGGCAATTTGATTTTCTTAAGAGCTAGACAATGCCGATATATTAATTCCATTCACTTGGCGTACGCGGCACACAATGTCTATACTCTAGCCCGCGACTACGCCTTATCGTGACGACGCATTGTTGTAGCTTTGCACTTTCGCCAGCTATGTGATTCGATGCAAATTAATACCCGACGCAAATCTTTCATCCCAGCCCAGTCAACCAATGAGATTGTTCGAAGAAATGAGATTGCTTACAGGCTTCACGCGAGATTAAGATGAATGATACTTTTTCATTAATTATTAACATACAATTTAGACTCGAGAAATTTATATACCCTTTACATAAACGATCTCTCTCTCTCTCTCTTTCTTTCTCGAGCATGTATCACGGTCTACATTTTTCTTAGCCGTACAGATTTTACGCGAGATACGCGACTTTTTTTGCGTTGAAAAGACTTTTATCGAAATTACGCATTCCCTGACCCAGATTTTTCTTTTGTCAGTCCGAGCGTTCTTGCCAAAACCGAGTATCATAACTCGGGCCAAAGGAAGAGAATGACTTTTACCAGCGTGAAATGTATCAGCAGGATTGAAACTCGATTATGCGATCCCTACGAAGGTCGCGTCATACATTCAGTGGCCATATATTCTCATTTTCCCTCTCTATCGCTCGCTCTGACTGGCAAGACACACTTAAATGGTATATAACTTTGTAATACCGTTGCCTTACACCTAGCAGTGAAAGCCGTTTCTCTGGCATAATTTAGTTTCGTCGATAAATCATTTCGCTTCGTTTACTTGTAGGCGGTACGACATCGTCGCCGAGATTGACGGGTGTCGATAAACCTCACTGGCAAGAATAACATACTTTGCGAATTTAAATCAATTTAACCTCGACCGATACACCGGCTTTTGTTCCGAAGATTAATGAGCGCGTTTTGTCATCATTTGCGATGACAGTTATTCCACGGGAAGTAGTATCGTCAAGAGTGATCAATCGCGTTGGCGACAGTTTTTTCCGAATCCGTCCATTCTTGCATCTTTTCTCAATCTACGCGTATAAGATTTAATTTCCAATTTACATCGATAAACGCAGGATGGTTGCGAAAAAATTTGATTTTCCATTGGAGCACGTTGCAATAAAACCTGATTTACGTTAATTATTGTAAAAAAATCGAAATACAATGAGTGAAAACAAACACAAAATATTTCATTTTCGTAAATCGAGGCCGAGAGTTCAGAAATAATCAAAGTGTCGAAAGATTCTTATGATAACTATCCCTAATTTTTGGTGCTATATTCTCCTAATTTTTTCACAACTTTCCCAATTTTTCAGCACTAACGCAACAATTCGTTTTCCCATGCAAACGAATGTAAAATTGTCAACTATTTCACGCCTTATTTTGCAGTTTAACCGAAATCCGCGAGCGTCGCATAGAATTCTGAAAGCCTCAATACTTTCAGCGGGGGAACATTACGTTATGCACGACTTTCTTGCAATTACGTAGCATCCCGATCTAGTTCTCCGCAATTAGCGATTCAGCGCGCCGATCGTTCGGTTCGCGTAATCGAGCGTTCCTACGAAAACATAGCGGTCTTGCGATGTTTTCGAGCCCGTTCGATTGACCATTCAATAACGCTTCTTGCAGATTTTCCTCGATAATCAGTTCCGCGACAAAGAGCGAAGCGCGAATTAGTAACGGCAAGCTGCCTCTTTACCTCGTGCCATTAAGTCTCTCTCCCCCGAGAGAGACAACGGCTCCCCCCGACTTTTTGACATATTATATTTGCCGATACCCCTTTAAAGAATCAATCGCAAATTCAAGGATCGAAAAATGCCGTTTCGAATTATCCCATTAATGGTTTGATCATTTAATGGCACCGGAGGAAGCAATACATCAAAAGGACGGCAATTACTGACTGCTAATTGGGCAGAGTTGCAATTTACCTGTTTTAAGAACTACCAGTCCCCGGGACTGGTAAGTGCACGCCGCGCTCCTCGCGTTCATATTTATGATTTTATGCGACTCGTTTCAGCCAACACTGTAGAGCTCCTCGTCCGACGATAAAAACGAGCGAAGCTTCTTAATACCAAAAAAATTGATTATTCGAACCAGTTGCGGCGGTTGAGCTATCATTTTGTTTCATTTCTTTCTATTGCCAATATAACTTGTCCGCTAATAATCCAATCGTGTTTCAAGTAATGGATGCAAGCCTTTTTTAACGTCGTATAAATTGAAAACGCTTCAAAGTCATCTTCTTAATTGTACACGTACGTCGAGGGATTTTTCAGTCGCAATAAGTGAAATTATGTAGCATCGGCTTCCACGAATTCGCGCATGGAATTGGCATGAAACGCGTCTCCGCGATCGAAGGAGATTTTTCAGCGGCAATAAAGCGACGTTAATCTTGTCGTTATCGGCGCTTCAAGCGCGAAGAAAAAGTTCGGCGGTCCTCGGTGATACAAGATCGCGGCGCGGCGGTGTGAGTTGGGACAGGAGGACTTGGTCTGATGAATAGCAACGCTTTTCCGAGCATGACCGTCCACCTTGATCTTCATCTTTATTAATAGTTGCCGTATTAGTAGTACCATGAGCCAAGCTGAGATCTCGAGACAGATACGTAAAAACAAACTTGTTGAAACGGTCTTTTTGTCGAGGCGCCGGAGACAGGTTCCAACTTGAGCATTAAGGATTAATTACAAAGACAGATTAAATCGCGCGGGAGACGCAGAAGAAGATGCCTCGTCGGAATTAAAGAATCGCGATTGTTACGTATCGATGCCGCTATTATTGCGATGCTTCGGATCGTTAATGACTCTTTTAATTAAAATCAATGCCGGCCGTCCATACGTCCATTTTCGAATACAAATTTCACCATTTCGAAATCCGTGATGTGTCAATTGGAAATTAAATACTTTTCTTCCGTCTTGTACTGTTCGATGGTATAACCCCGTGTCCACAGCTAGTCCAGTGAGACCGGTGTACAACGGCGTTGCGCCGTTTTTTCATGCCAACCGCAGAGTTCGAGCGAGGTTGCGGCTTTGTTATGAAATAGATTTGAAAGCGACATGATCTCTTTCCCTAGACAGTCTTTCCCTCTCGTTTCATTTATGTATTCCAAGCACGAGATAAAAGCGGAACATACGGAAGATTTTTATTCCTCGAAATATTACAAACGATTTACTTTCAAGTTCGTAATTTTGTTTTCAAGCCATTTGTACTCCGATGTGCTCTTCTTATCGAAAGGATCGTGTAATGATACCGGTCGATTATGCAAAATAATTTTCATCCTTTTCAAAACTCGTTGATATTTGAATCGAATATGTTTTCGATGTGCAGAACATATGACGATTTCTTCATCGAAAAAAAAATAATAATAATTTCAGCCGCCAGTTTCTTAATCCGATAAGAAATGAGACGTACGAGAAAGTTTTTTTTCCATAAACAATAGTTTCGTATCGCTATACTTTCGTTCGAGAGGTGCATCGATTATCAGAACGCGAGCATACGGGGAAAATAATTGACTGTAAATCTTCGTAGATCGATAGTTACAGAGTCCGTTGGGCGCGATGCTTGATATACCACTGCTGTAATGCGCATTGACAATGATAAGTATTATGAACAGCATCGTTAAACCCCTACAGCCTGTTATCGCCACTTTTTTAACGATCGACCTGCACTTTGTCCGTTTTCCCCTTCAACCTCGAAAAGCGCGGCAGAGATTCGAGTTGCGCATGTGTTTACCGTGCGTAATTTTATAGTGGAACCTACAAAGTTACAATTTACGCAACGTGTAATGTATACGAGAGTTTTATCGAGGTAAAAAGCTCGTTGGTAATTTTTTTCCCTCGAGCCAACTCTAACGGTTGATTTCGATGACGAAACTTGGGCTCAAAGTCGAAATTCCCGAAAGCGAAAAAAAGAGTGAAGCAATTTCCGATTGCATGCGAAATGCAATCAGCCACTTGAATGTATTAATTCACTTTTTAGCGGAAAAATTTATCTATTCCGAAACAGGTTTTGGATGAAATTTTATGAAGTCAACTCGTCTTGAATCCAAGCACGGCCGATCTCTTGCTCGAAGGAACTTTTGTATACGCTGGAAAAGATAAGAGCCGAGCGGCCGATAAGATTCAAGCGGTGCCCGCAGTTAAGCGCCTAGACTCTCTCGTTCGAGGATTGCCTTCGAACGACCTCAAGCTACTCTCGCTAGGCTGCCTAACTTGGTGCCTTGGCCTGTGAACCTTGTTTCAGAACACACCTACGCCTCGTGTTTTATGTAATAATATATTGCACATCTGCGCATCGGCGATCGTTACTTGTGTCCTCCCACTTGGCGCTGTATGCACGATTAAAATATACATTTAACAATAAATTTCTCGGCCTAGTCGATGAAATGAATAAGCGCTCCGTAGATTAATCCGTTTATATTATGTACCTCGACGCGAAAGGAAAACGTTCGCGTTTCGGATCGCGTATAGAAATTTATTCAAAAATATCATCCTTATTTCCGACTTTGTCCGTTTTTACAAGATTTTTTTCATCTTTTACCCGTAATCACGTTAATCGACGACTACCGATGTCGCTGAGCAAATCTCGGAGAATAAATCACCGGCGTAATGTAATGGGCAAAATTTATCGTGTCCATTAAAAAAGTTTACCCACGTTCGTGTATTTATATAAATAGGTATTCTTTGACATTAAAACACGAATCCTTTATACGCATTTCGAGATAGTCCACGTTCTCTTGTACATAGGACGAAAATTACGACGACCGCCGGGACATCGTGCCCGGAGTTACCTTTGACCGGTCAAAGGCTAGAAAAGCGCGGGTCAGCGGGCTCCGCGGTGCAACGTGAAATGCGCGCCTGCGGTTAGAGACGAGAAACTGGTAGTGGAAATAAAGAGGAGGAGAGAGAACGGAGGGAGAAGGATGAGGATGAGAATGAGAATGAAAAGGAGCAGCTAAAGGTGGAGGTGGCGAAGGAGGAACGCCGGAGCACCTCCTATATTTAGATTCGCGCTCGGTTGCGAAGGGCTCGAAAAGAGAGAAAGAAAAAGAGAGAGAGAGAGAGAGAGAGAGAGCTCCTTGTTTTTACATCTGTCCGTGGTAAGGACATTTTGACCGGGCCCCGGGATTCGAAGATACCGATGTCGTTTGGTTACGTCGGACAAAGAATTTCCGGTTCTGTTCGTTTTCGATTCCCACGATTTCGTTCATTCGAACAAAAATAGTCGATACCATATTTCGAGTTTTATTACACGGCCGAATGTAATTTACATATGATAAGGTAATTTACGTATGACTCGGTTGTAACATTCGACTTGGAAATAATTCCCGAATACGCTTTCTTCATCCGACGATTCGGACATGCCGCAATTTAATTTTAATAGGCCATGTAACATAAATTTCGTAGGAATGAATAAACAACGCTGGAGAAATGATCGGATGCTGTTAATTTAAACGCAATGCTTTTGACTAAATCAGGCTTCACCGCTTAATTTATATACGCGTGGATATTCACCGACTCGATGAGCGTGAAATAAATCGACAGTGCGAATATTAGTGATATAAACCGACAAGGTCGAACGGTCGAAAGATCGAAATTACGGTTCACCGCTATTCGCCACTAAAGGAGATACCTCCCTTGCGTTTGGTTTTTTTTGGGAGAAATCACGACAAAACAAAGGACAAGAAACGCAGACGAATAAAGTACAGTCAACTTGGCGCATTAAACGTTTATCATTCGAAATGCTTCGAACGGGAAAAATGGCCGTTCGCGTAAAAAAGGGGATGAAAGTTCGCTTCGGCCTTGAGAGCAAGGGAAACAAGTACTTGCCGAGTCGGACGCGTCTTTAGTGTCTTTTGCGCACGGCCTGCTTTTCATATAACATTTCCGATTCGCGCTGCTGTCCCGAACGTGTTAATGCAAAAATCCCGAGAGCTGCGCGAGCCCATGCCGCATTCACGATCGCTGGATAAATCTTGGCATATTTTACGACCAAATCGATTATTCACGGGCGTGCACACGGGGAAGTTCAGTAATGAACGCATGGCGAATTACGGACCACAAGGTCTTCCCTGCAATTGAACTGGATATATTCAAGAGATTTAGTCGCGCTAAATGCCGCTGAATGGAAAATTGCTCCGGTATTGTTTCGAGTATGCCAATATTTTGCCAACTTTTTTTTCTTATCCGGCCGTCGAAAGACCAATAACAATTTGCATCGAAAAATCTCTGATTTCGACATCGGCGAATGAATTTATTTGTTGTTGCTGTAGCTCCCATGCAAAAATGTTGCAGTGAAAAACTTGAAACATCGCATATGCATATTCCGAGCGTGCATGTGGTGTATAGTATATACCTATATGGTGCTGCATTTGCCGTTAAGGTTGAGTCATGGGTTAAAAGCGAAAGAGAAGATTATTGAAGAATAAAAATGAAACTTATACGATCAAACCATTTTATTACCGCACCGCGAACGGGAAAATGTAGAGACGTATTGGGAGGCACTTTCAATACATTTCTATACAAAATGCTCGTGTTTTGTATAGAAGCGTATTGCCGGCACCATGCTTTCTATATTTTTCTCGGTCTGTACTGTGTTTCACGGCTTTAATGTACTTTCCTATGAACGTTCTTCTGCTGCAGTGAAACCGCTATTTTTACTCTCAGAAGTATTCAAACCCGAGTCCTTCTCCTTCGAATAATATTCTTGCCGAAAACGTAACATTTTACGGTCAAAAAAATCTGCTGCATTCAGATCAATTGAAAATATTCAATTGAGAATCGTTTCGCTAAAACAATCAAAACTTTAGTCGAACAAATTCAAACTTTCGTCAAAGTGACAGAAAATCCCAGTTCTGTTATTTTAATTAAAATTTGCAGTTCCTTTTCACGAAAACGGAACGATCAAAACCATGTGTGATGAAATGTTACAAAAATTTACTCTCTGAAAGGAGCGAAAACATGAAAACCTGTTCATCGTTAATCTCTTATTTTCAATATATTTCAAAGTAAACAATAATTCTCAAGTACCGAGAACTTTTATTGCGAGTAAATTGTTAAAACACGATTAAAAAAAAATAAAAAGCTGGTTACAAAATCGCTAATTTTACTAGCGCGGTAAACAAATTGACATAAAGCTCATAAATCTAAATGTTCTCCAATGTTCTTCGATGCTTAACGATCTTCTCGAGTGCGATTGTTTGCAGAAACCAGTGCGCTTGACTTTCTCGAGCATTAGCCAAGAAATAGCGCGCGCAAGTGTATCGCGGGGAGGATGATTTATGGAAATTGACACGCGAAACAGGTGCGTTTACACTCGAGCATTATACACTCCCGAGACTGTTTTGCGAATCGAATATTAATTGTTCGAGTAATCCAATTTTCCCTTGGTTATCATCGAGTGAAATATCGACTGCAATTTATTTAGCGATCCAACTCGTCCGGTAACAGCCAGCCGAGGATGCTATAAATTAGTTGAGAAAAAGCTTATCCTTTTCTCTCCCCCGCAGTTTTTTGTTTCCACGTTCGATGTAATTAATACCACAAAATCTGTTGAAATTTTTAAGCAACGCCTCGTAAGGTATAGTTGATTTCTTACACGTCGAGCAGGCGTACTTAAATCTCGACTCTTCCACTTTCTCCCCCTTCGCCGGCCACATTAGAAGAAATATAAAACCATGTCCCGGCTTTTACGGAAGCTTAGAGAAATATATAGCCACGGCCTCATAGCGGTGCAGCCTGTAACTTTGTCGCTGTCAACGGCAACGAGCCGCTCCGTTGACAATTCGCTTGGCGAATTACGTGACTAAATTACACGAGCGAAGATCGCCGGGTTTTTTTTTTTTCCATTCTCGACCGTCGCGCAACCGTCGCGGCGGCGGAAAATAATCTTATTCATCGGCAAAATTCAAATTACGCGAGTTTTTGCCGCCGTTGCGGGTGAATGATTTTTTCAAAACAGAAGTGGATCTCGGCTGTTTCTTCTCCCATAGAAGGTTTTAATTATTGTCGACTCTTCGTGCTGGCAGAAGCGCCAGCATGTTTTTTTACGCCACGCGAGTAGGAAGCGGGCTGCCGTTGTAGCGCGGTTTCGCAGGGACGCTGGTAAAGGGAGAAAAAGTGAAATAAAGTACGGAAAGAGCGCCGCGAATCCTTTTCATGCGGATATCTCTCGAGGAGGATATTAATCCATCCGTAGGACATGCCGAAGGAGGAAATCATTCCAGCAACGGGGACGATCCTGTTCCGGGAAATCCAACGAATCGTGAGATTGATACGAGAAATCGTAATACGAGCGATGATTGATTCTTCAATTGAGCAATTAAAGCTTCCGCAAAAAGCTGTATTAATTAGTATGAAATTGCAAGCGAATATGGAAAAAAGTGGGAATCAGTCCGGAAGGTCGTTGTTCGTTAACGACCCGTTACGCTGTAAAAAGTCGTAGCGATAAAATATGTCGGAGTGCTTAGAAGTAACGGGTCATTAATGTGACATAACCACCCGCGTAACGCATTCTTTCATTCACCTTGCGGAAGCATGGCTTCGAATCCTTCGACACGTCCGCGCGTGTTTAGAATCATAAAACCATTAAACTCTCTTTGAAAATCCATTTTCACTGCAAAGACAACTAATGAGGACTAACAAAGTTATGGAATTCATCGTCAAATGTGATTCCATTTTATGCCAATTGCGTGCGACACACAGGGTCATACGAGGCAATAATGCGCCAGTTTCGTAAATTTTCATAAGCGCCAATGGCCGTTTAAATATTTAATAAAACACTGGCTATTTATGTTTTAATTACGTTTAATAGGTTACGGGATTAGTGAAAAATGCTTCCGCGGAGTCGTTTTCAGCGACCCTGTTGCACTCTCTCGCAATATATATAAAAGTGGTCGACGCTGTCGGACACGCGAGGGACTTTTTCTTCGCGGCTCGACTTGTGTAGCGTAAGTATACCGATGGAAGAAAAAAGGCCGGAATGCCACATTGCCCATTTGTCCGAGTCCATTTTTCAATGATCGTTACTGCTGAAATGTCGTCCTTTTCCTCGCCATCTCCTTTTTTTCACGCATTACAATTCCCCGCAAAAAGCGGCTGCTTCGAAAACGTCCTACGTAACTGACGATTTTGACATTTTCAATGAACGTGTTATTGCCACATTAATTACTTCCAGATCCCAGATACTTTCCGAGCTTCGTCTCCTCGCGTTGCAATTGATCGATTCGCTCTCAAAGTCGAGAAGTTAACCGCAACGAGGATGAACTATTTCCGCAAGTGTCATAATGATATGAAGATAGATGTAAGTGTATCTGCAGCCGCATTGGAAACAATAAAATTAGAAACTCGCAATAGAAACTCGGGGTCACGTTCACATGAAACTTTTCTCCGTGTGTGTTTTATTAATTCGCAAATTCTAATTAATATTAATGCCGCTCGTGCGTAAGGCTGCTGTGGCTCATATCGGTGTCGCGGATACGCAACTTTCGCGACCTTCCCAGGTTACGGAAAATCCATAAAATCAAGCCTTCGCCGAGGAATTTATCAATTCCTCTCGACAAGGAAAAGAATCGCACGGAATTTACATGCGAGTGAATAATTAAAGAAACTGTCGAAATTCCTTGGAGAATATGAAAAAACAGCGTCTCTTGTTCAACTAAATTGTCTTTGTTGCCAATTTTTATCGAAAAAATACATCATCGACGTTTATTTTTGAAACGAGCCATCGTTACTTTGGTCCTTCAAGGAGGAGATTCGATACAAAGACCGGTCCTTGAAAGAATATAAAAAAAACGGCACCTCAAGCTGCCGCAGTGCTGCAGCAGCTTTGGGGTGGAGAAAGTATCGAAAAAACGCATAAAATGTCGTAAAACATAGCAGGCCCATTAAAGTTAAGTATTATGTTCTTACACATTTATTTGAAGATAAAATCGCGTGTGTAAAAAGTATGCAAATTCCGTCGAACCAAATTCGACGCGACGTCAGAATTTTAACGATCAAACGATTCATTTTCGATACAACGATTAATAATTCTTTACTGCCTCGTTCAAGAAAAAGTATTCGACTCTCTTCGTATACTCGATATACTTCTGTATTCGAATACACTTTTTTCGCTATAGTATGAATATTCCAACGAATACTGACATTGAAATAAGGCAATTTCGCGGGGCTAGAATATATAGAGTTCAAGTTTCTCTGCGTCCCAAAATTGAAATGTCGCACGCGTTGCAATCCGTGAAGAAAAATCCGTCATAATTTTTCCAGCTAGAGAGCATTCGTTTTATTGAAAAGTGACCTGTGTCGAAGACGAGGCGAAAAGGTGCACGGGTATAGGATGACACTCGATGGACTGGGACCGGGCCCGGGAGTCCCGGGACCGCGGCCCCCCCCCCCCCTCCCCCCACCAATCCCCACTCTTCTCGGCGGCAAGATGGGCATGGGCCCCCCTCCCCCACTTCCACTCGAGAGGAGAGCTGCGACGCCATCCCCACTTTGGGACTCACGGGCGCTCTCTCCATCGTTCGCGCTCGGCTTTCTTCGGCGCGCTTCGGTTCGACCTTGAACGAGCCCTGTATGGTCTATGCCACTGACACGGCCCAAGGACGTGGCTGGTACCGGCGTGCTGTTGTCCCGAAACGCGGTCGTAGAACTTGCGCGCGCGCGCGCTGATGGCAACATTGGCAACTCTTTTTCGTGCGGCCGTGTGCAACAGTCAAGTACCTCAGCCCGGACCCTTTTTCATCATTTATGCTTTTCTCCTTTTGCTCCTTTCGACGACACAAAGACTCGATATGGTTTTTCAAAGAGCTTCTCCATTCTCC
Organism: Zelostemma sp. ZL-2020; assembly: GCA_022816865.1. NCBI lineage: Eukaryota > Metazoa > Arthropoda > Insecta > Hymenoptera > Platygastridae > Zelostemma > Zelostemma sp. ZL-2020. Next base: position 15,798 of record JABFQM010001166.1, read on the forward strand.
TCGTCGCATCCTTTTTTTTCGTTCGAGTCTATAATTTATATTTTGCCCTTTTTTTTTCATTTTTCACGAATCGACTTTCGGGAAGGATTCCTCGGGCGATTTAAATCCTCTCCTATGTCATCGCCCCAACGAGATCGTTAATCTCCCCTGCCAAAAACGTGTTTTAACGTCCGCCGCTTTTCAAAGATTATACACCGACGTAACATCGACATAATGCGTGACATAAGCCATTCATTAATAAACGATGAGCGATAATATATTTGGCGAAAAGCGCGAACGCGGGGCTGGGAAAAATGTTGTAAATCGCGAGTATTCGTATGAAATGGGTTCGTTTAATGGGAGTAAACTTGTCCGAGGTTGCGTTGAAGCAGCTCGCAACAGAGGCGAGTCTTCTTCACATTGGCGGGCGATTCGAATGGCGAACGATTCCTCTCTCCGAAAAATAAAGAGCTGGCGCTCCGGCGATATATTTACGAGGCGGTATATGTGTGCATCCCGCATTATAGTACCTGTAGATGCTCGTGCACCACGACGACTCTCGATGTGGATTTTCGCTTATATACAGTACGGCCGCGCAGTATATAAACAAGTCCAAAGACGAGCCTCATGCTGTGATATATCTGTTTTGAATTATAATACGATACAGCAGATTTCTCAACTCATTCCCGACCTTTCAAGTTATGTACTTTTAACTTCATTAGATCATATTCCTAACATTTATCACTTGACCTTTTATTTGTCGACTTTTTTTGCGCTACTTAGGCCTGACTTATCATCTCGGATTAATTCATTTTGTTTGTGAATTATCGGTTCACGTTTTGACTCGAATTCGAATGGAAATAAACCATTTTTTTTTATTACGATCCAAAACGCGAACATCCTACACGTTTTACAAGGAAAACTTTCGGCGAGGAATAATTTCGCGTCTCGATCTCGTGTATCATTTTTCAAAGACTCGCCTGCTTCCATTCGCAGCAGTCTAAATTCCTAAACGTCTTCTCGATCCTCGGCCGAGTCATTGAACGAGCGAGGATCACCGGAAATCGCGAGTTATCGAGTGCGCAAAGACTCGATCTCGTGTAATTTCCTGTTCTGCTTTTTTTACAGCTCCGTCGTCAAATTACGTTTCATACTTCATTACATCGACGCGATTAACATACATTTCATGTTTACTTTATACGATTACTCGCTTTCGAGTCTTCGTCGAAGAAAATAAAATCATTCGAGCCATATTTCCAGCAAAATTGACCGATGGATTTTTTAATCAATTTTGGGCACGCTCGAACGAGCTTCGGGGGAAAAAACGGGGAATTAATATCGACGGGGCCATTAAACTTCGGCTGGTTCCCAAATAAATGAGACGGAGATATCTTCGGCCGAATCTCCGTACTTTAATTACAACGTCGACTGCAGATATGCAAGGGAACGAAATCTTTTGCCAGCAGAACCGGAAATTCCTGTCCGAGTGAGAAATTTGTTTCGCCCCATCCGAGAGCGAGGTTTTTTCAACTTGAAAAAATTATATATAAATGCATAGAAAAAGGTGTATGTACTCACTTGTTTTCGGTCGAGGAATCGCCGCTGTTCCTGGAACATGAAAATAAAACCTATGATTTAATTGATTTTTAATCATCGAAAAGAATGATTGATCAACCCGGACAAGGCTATCAATTTTCTGGCTTGATAATGGCACGTTAATGACTCGAAACTAGCGAGGTATACAACAAGCTCATTTTCTGGAATGCTAAACGAAGCCCCGTTTTTGCCACTGAAATTTACGTCCACATAAAAATGTAAATGTGCTTGCATATTACGTAACGTGTGCGGTTCTAATCGCAGCGTCGTTATTCTTGCGTTCTACCACGTCACGTTTGCTCGCACAACCGGAAAACCTTCCAAAGTCATTCGCGAGGTCGAGGACCCGAGAGGCGGAATCCCGAATCTTTCGACCAGCTCCTGAACTTTCAAGACTAAAACGTGATTCATGTTTTTTTTTTCAATTTCTTCTGGATTAAATCAAATTATTCAATGAAAGCGGTATTTTTTAAACAGAACTTGCTGAAATTTTGCAACTTTCTCGCGGGGATTGGTCGTTCTCTCGTAAAAAATGCAATAACATTCCCGAGAAGGCACAACGTCGTTTCGGTAAATCGAACGTTTGTTGAACCAACATTTCGATGCTGCAAAAGTAATTAGACAGAGACGGAAAATGGATTGCGAGCGCAACGTTAATGAATCCATTCAACGCCATGTGCGAGATGATGTATGAACGGTAGCTACGCGGTAAGTTATATCTCGACTCTAGGGGGAGTACCTCGAACTCCATTTTTGCCGCCGCGAATCTCGTTATTTTCATAAACATGTGATTTATTTATTGTTTCGCGTGAAACGACGATCGAACGGGAAAAACGCAATTTTCGGGGGAGAATCTTGATTGGACGGGGACGATTTTTACGGAAGAGTTTTGAAAAAGCCAAAGTTACAAGGATTGAAGTGGTCTTCGGTTATAAGCTCAGACCGGGTTATCTCGACACACCTTGTATAAAAGAGTACGCCTCACTACGAAGGCAAAACACAAACAGGGAGTGAACCGGCGTTGTGCTCGGTAAGCTATGACGAAGGTTAGATTATCTTTCACCGGTGATCTAAACGTTTTACATGTAGCCGGTCAGTAACGCGTGTGTGCGTGTATACATTGTCATTCCCCTGCAGAACTTTCAAACAAAACACTCTAAAAGCACGCATTTCCTTTTGCAATTTTTCACTGTCAATTACTACTCCTCTTCCATCGGCAAATTAAAGCTTTCCCATTTGAAGGAACTTTGGAGAATTTAATCCAAGACAGAAGAAACGCACGGGGCTAGACTGTAATCAATCAGCGCATAAAATACGCCGCTGGAAGAGTGAGACGTTCCTCTCCGGTGTATGGCACTCTGTCCCGCCTTCTCGGCCGGACGCTCCGGCATCGGCTTGCATTCGTTAACGCACAATAGCATCAAGCGGTTAATTACGAGTTGGAATAAGGCCGAATCGAGCTAACGAGGTCTCACGTGGCGAGGCCGATGATAGAATCCTCGGGAAAATCACTGATTTACCGTGGCAGCCGCGCGATAAGGATTCTGGACCCTCGTCGCATCCAAGCAAGCAAGATATATTGAAGTGACGAGCATTGAAAGCTTTCGACGAAGCTTTTTTCCATAATCATCCAGCCGAATTCGATTAAATAGCGAGAACAATTCCGACGTTTTTGAATATTCAGTGTGCATGCTTATTTTGGCTCGCCTTGGGAAACATATTAAAAGTTCTCACCAATAGGAGTCGAGCTGGAGCCAAAATCTCGATAAAAAGGTACAGCAAATCAGTTTTTCAGCTTCAACTCATAAAGGGTTCAAAATTTTCATTTTATTAAAGAAAAAATACAATTGAATTCTTTACAAAATATAATATATCCTAAGGTTTTTTTTGTTAATGCAACGGTTTAGCTATAAGAAATTTTATTTGAAATTGAGAAACAATTTTTTCCAGCATCATTCGATTCTTACTTTCAATTGAACCCCCCGATTATTAGTCGAATAATCTTGCAGAATTATTACCAATTTCCAAGACACTTCCAAGTGTCTCAAAAACAATTAGAAATTACAAAATCCATTTCTAATTTAACGTTTTTATCACCACTTTGTTCGATTACTTTGTTTATCTGTTGTTGATTTTTTTATTCAATAAAATCTAAGAATTTTATCATTCATTGAAAATGAATTTCACGCGGTAAAATTGTGAAAAAATATCATTCTTACAGCCAAATCATTGATATATTTTTCTCCGATTTAAAACCGAATTCGTGGCTAAAACGATAGATGCCAATGCTCACCAATTTTCAGAAACATTGGAATTTTTCCCGCTATTCGGAAGAAATTCGTCCAATTTGCCTGGATAATAAGATTTTTGCGCCTTGCAAAAATGCATACGCAACAAGTTTAATTAAATCAAATTAACTTTGCACAAAGATTCTTGTTGTATTTTAAACACTTGTACGCGGTGTCCATAAATGGCGAGTTAATCTATAAATAGTATAAGCTCGCACACTTGATAGCTTAAGCTTCTCCACGAGACTGGAACACCCCGCGTACTTTGCATAACATTATATTCCTCCCTGGTTATGTAGTGGAACTGTTGGCGAACGAGATAGAGCGGGAAGATTAATCAGTGCTTCCAGATAACCATCTTCATAATCGGGCCCGCGGGCTAATGCCTGAAATGGTTCACGTTTACGCGCGCCCCGCGTTCGAGTGACAAGATTTAAGCGCGCGCATTCTTCGTTTCCGCCTGAAAGTTACATGAAAAGCTCGACGCGGCCACTTTCATTTATAACGCCGGTTCAGAAAAATCCGCGCTCCTGCTATCAGCTATTCCAATCCGATTCAATAAACTTTGACATTCGTATAATCTTCTTATGTTTTTCACTTCGTATGTATACAGGTACATGCAGCGATATCGGTAATTAAACTTCCATTTTTACCAAATTAAATATTCGTTACGAAAGTTGTAATTGTCGGAAAATTAATGACCCGCGTGACAGGAGACACTTGAACAAGTTTGAGAAGTTACGTTATTTACGAGTGCCGTGCTCTCGTATACAAAGTGCAATGGTCATGCCGTTCACACATAACACATAGGTATTTGCCGCATAACCCCGACCTACGAATGCGCGCCCGTTTCTTCCGTAACACACGAGCGAGAGTGAAGCGTTATATGTGTTTTGCGTACATGCATAAACGTCTAATAGACTCGCGAGGTGCGTGAAAGCCGCTTTTGCTAATTATTACATAAACTTTGTTCAGTCCTCTTTCATTTCGACTTGAAATTTATCGCACGTGGAAAACCGCTGACGCGAAAATCACTCGCAATAATTTTGCGCCACGACAAAGGAGCCGAAAAAGAATAACAGTATAAACTCAGGTTTTCGTTCTTTTTCTCGTCGTTTCGGGGATGCCGATTTGATGCAAAGTCAGTCGAGCGTACGCGAGAGGATTATCTAGAATAATTAATCTCGCTGATTTATGATGCGAACCATCCTAATTTATCCAACTCTCCTCTGAATAATTAAGGACAAGGGATCGAACGACGAATAGTCTCTTGACTCTCTTGTCGGCGGATTTGACGAAAGAAAAAACTCTCAGCGACACGGGGAGACTTGCTACGCATCACTAAATTCCTCCGTGGAATTTTTACTTTGCATTTTACACCGGCGAAAGATTTGGTCGTTACTGCGCCTGTCACGGATCACCTTCCTTTTTTTACGCCGAAAATGATAAGACCGTTCCATTCAAACGTCGTCCCACTCATCTTCCGCGATAACGAGTCGAATTATAAAACGTTCAGCGATAAGGCATCTTGAGAGGAGTCGATCTCGGCGTGACCTTTATTTTCGTGGATGAAAAAGGTCTAAGCTCGGCGCTGGAAACATTTTTGATATGCAGCGCGAAATGTTGAAAAAACCAAGAAAGTGAAACTTGAATGAAAGTAAACTGGTTTAATTGCTGTTGGGAGGAATTTTCCGGGTTTTTCTTTCTTTTCTTATGATAATACTTCTCGTCTTTCACGTTTCTGCTATCAATCGCTTCGCGATTTTGTGATTTAATATGGATTTGTTGTTATTGCGGGCATTTTCATTATAATAATCTCCTTGTGCGTTAAACCCTTCATTTCCGCGCTGGAAACGAGAAGAATTCCCGGAATAAAACGCTCTAAAATGTCCAGGTGCGTTGCGTTGAGACAATTTCATAATGCGCGTTTCCGTTTGCGAAATCGGTAACGCGCGTTTCATTTCTCGAGCGTGCAATAATTTATTTCGCTTCGGTTTTCACCTTTCCACCAAATATATATAATATCGCGCCGACTTTTATGCAAGATCGTAAAATGCGTGAGGAGTGGCTAGCAGAGTATAAAGAAAATAAACCGAAACAGTCGAAAGGAGCTTAACCGGCGCGCCGCGCGATCCAATAAATTCCCATAAAAGTTCCTTCGGCTAGATCGTATTTCCTTTGTCACTCTTCCTGAAATCTCTTCCTTGTTGCTTCAATACTGCGATCTTATCGCCGCATTAATCGACCGACTTTATATTTCCGATTCGCTCGATGTCTTGGACGTTTAAAAAATGATCAAAACTAGTTGGAATTCGTACACCGTCTGCACTTTTTCGCACTTGTTTCAACAACAATGAATACACTAAACTTTGAAATACATTTCTTGGGTAAACCGTGAACGCGCGCGATATTGAATAGAACAAACGCGACTTTTTAAAACCAACATTTACAGCTGGTCTCTCCTCCGCGATAACGGGCAGAATCATACATTTTATCCGTAATCATATCGTGATCTGATCAAAATGCAAAACGGTACTCCCCCAATTGCCGGAGTTTTGCCAACTCGCACGACCGAGATACCGTTCACGGAATATATCTCATTGTTTCACGATAAACCGGGCGAGATCCCGGGCTAGGGCCCAATGGACCCATTGTAATCTCACCTTGATCATATTTCGCCGGGAATTTTTTTTCCCCCCTTCTCCCCCGCGAGATACTAGCCTCCCTTGTGTAAATCGGCGCGAAATAGACGCTCGTAAACAGCAATCGAGCGAGATCTGAGATTCGCGAGACCACCGTCGACTCGCACTAAACGTTTCGTCGATGTGTAACGGTGTACAAATCTCGGCGGCACGAAACGCGATCGTATACGTTTCATCGAAGACGCTCCGATATCCTGAGGAAATGCAGTTTTCTCGCGCTGACCCTATACACTGAGAAAATAGCGTGGTAATAGTAACCAGACGTGTAGTAAATGCTTCCTGACTACATCATGTGGTAGCAGGTACCACACGATGTAGTCGCCCTTATTACCGCACGATATTACTCGTGTAGTAACACACGATGTAGTATTACATCTTTTACGTATTCGAAAAAATACGAGGTAATTAAAACAAAAATACTCACAGACGTGCAAAAGAATACAAATAATTCACGAAAACTGCAGAAAAATTACACGTAAAAATACGAAAGAATCCTCAAAAATACAGAAAATTACTCACAAAAGTACAAATATATCCAGAAAAATACAAAAAGTACCGAAAACTACAATAAACTCGAAAAATTACAAAACTACCCGTTTTCCTGTGATTTTTGGTTCTTTTTTGTATTTTGTAGTGTTTTTTTTCATCATTTGTAGTGTTCCGTATTTATTCATTATCTTTTATTTTTTTCTCTCCGTGTGTAATTATTTCAATTTCGATTATTTTTCCGTATACATTCGACCTTTTTCGAAATTTGGACATCTTTTCAACTACATCACGTGGCATCACCTGAAATATTCATACCCCGGCCTCTCCGAATAATCCAAGCTCCGTTTTCTTTTTCCATCAATCAATGAAAAGATGTAACGAAGACGGGATTATGAAAGTTTCGAATCGAGTCTATATGCACGAGCCGTTCTACGGTATTATCTAACCGAGGGAAACCTCAGCCGCCGGTAACCTACTAAACTACAGCGGCAGACAATGAGGACAATGAATCTCGGATCCGCGGTGCGACTTGCGACTTGCGACTCGAGATGCCAGAGAAAGCTGGGCTCGAGCGCGCTCGCTTCCTCCTCGCGCGAATCCACGTTTTCGCCTCTCTCTCTCGACTTTTCCGCGGCCCCCTTTCTTTCCACTCTTTCCAGCCGACGACGACGCCGGCGTGGACCGTTCACCGACACATTTGTAAATGCCGCCGAGACAGCGCGATTACGTCACCGAGTCTGGGACTTTGGCTCGACGCGGCGCGCTTTGTCGGCTATTTATTCGAATTCGGCTATTGACTTTTCAGCCGGAAAAAGTATAAATGATTAAAGTGCCCGGAGAACTCGGAGGGGGATAATTTAATTAGTCGGAATTTCGTCTCATGCCGAGGAGGAAGAGAAATAAGAGCAATTAATGGATTTTTCAAGGATGGCCCCCGGTGGCGCAGGCGCCATCGGCGTGAAGATCGCGGGATACGCGCGAGTCGCGGCGAAGGAAGCGCAACG
>JABFQM010001167.1:0-23853 GCA_022816865.1 Zelostemma sp. ZL-2020
TTATTAAAAATTTTATTATAAGTACTTCGTCTCCGTAACAAAAGTTTGAAAAGTACTATGCTAATGTGAACATGCAGTGTTGAAAAGGAACTTCTTAAAAAACGTCTTTTTCCTCTCAAGAATTCTCCTCATGAAGAAACGATTCCGATGGTCGCGAAAGGATTTTCATTACTTTTTTTTAATGTACATCCAGAGAAGAGTTATGAAAATTCATTCTCGATCAACGAAATCGTTTTATTTGAGGAGTAATCGTTATATTGTAAGAGGAATCGATGCAGAATGTTTATACATGTTCGTATTCTTACGTTGTGCACTGCATAGTGCAATGAAAAAAACGCACGAAAATAAAATTACAATTATTGCTTTAGCCATCTCTGGGTATCAACACTGACTGGCAGTTGAATGCAGTCATGATGTGATTTTATTGCTCATTGAATGGAAAAGTACATTCAAAAAATTATGAAGCAATTTTATGGTCCGGAAATGACATTAACGGCGCTGAAAAATATTTGCATTATTCTTTAAATTTATTGCTCTTCTTCTAAGTGATGAAAAATTAACCAAGGTAACATTTTCTGGCATTCTAGAATTATTGCAGAATCTGGTGCCAGACTGGTTGCAAAATCTATCGAACATCAGGGATTTCTTCTTTTTTAGAGAAAAGTAGCATTCACTTTTAAAGTAGCTTTTTGAATAGCACTTTTTAAGTATAGCATTCACTATTACTTCTGTACTTTATTGCTCTCTTAATAAGTGATAGGAAAGTAATCGATTAATTAAAAAACTGTACTCGTAACTATTTACATCTTTTTATTTTCCGTGGATACCACGTCAAGAAGAGCCGTTTCCAGAGCTCGATTATTGTATATTTTCCAAGGTAAAGGTTCAGAATATTGGTAAATTGTGAGACTTTCTCTGCCATCCTCTTGGACGTAAAAACCTCTTTTGCAAAAGCAGCCAGAAATGCAAATCTGCAATAAAAAACATTATCGTCAATACACATACACATATTTCATTGAATATTAAAAAATTTGATTAAAAATAAACATTTCGCCTTATTTGTTTCATTGAAGTTTTTAATATGATTGGTAACTACAAACTTACTTGACGACAAGGTTCCATTTCTATCTCATGCAAATTCTTCTTTGAAAAGAAAATTGAATCTCCGAAAAGACATTTTCAATGTATGAAAAAAGCTAATTTTGCATGAAAAAAGATTGTGAAATTCCAGAAACTCAAATATATTATCACACAGACAATTTTCTAGTACGGTTTTTCTTTATTTGTTTAAAAGTAAAGCAGCGTTATTCAAAGCTCGAGAAGATCCTTTTCTGGAGTTGTAGTAGAAATATTAAAAAGGGCGACATTGGAATCTTCTGACACATGCTGTGGTGCCATCTTTGAGAACATAGCCTCTTTTACAAAAGCAGCCAGAAATGCAATTCTAAATTAAGAAAACATCATTGATAAATAATCATTCAAAAATTTGATAATTGGAAACACACATGTTTCCTAATTATTTGTTTTAAAACTTCTAATCAGTTCCGAATTCTGAAATTATTAATCAGATAAAAATATGGAACCTAAATAAGTCACTGTTTAGAAAAATCTAGAAATTCTCTTCATCAACCGAATTTCGAAAATGCCATTCCATTTTGACGCGACTGGGATTGACCAAATTAGAAATCGTTTTCAGCGTCAAATTAATGTAAACGTGCCAAAGAAAAGGGATATCATTTTCTTTTTCCAAAAATCCAAAAAAATCAAAAATAATAATTTTTCTTATTGATTTTCGAAAAAAGAAAATAACACGTTAATACTCTTGCACGTTTACAATCGATGTTGAACACAATTTGGTATTTGCTTAATCACAGTCGCGTCAAAATGAAATAGCGTTTATAAAACTGAAAAAAAAAGATTACGGATTCCTTTTCACAAACTTACACGATGGCAACGCTTGAAATCGGCCAGTTCCGGGTGTAGTAAATCACGGCAAGTTAGAGGACACGGAGAACAAGTCAAGTATTCTCGATTTTTACCACAATCATTTACTTGAAAAAGACAAAAATTGTTCTTATTTGCGAACAAGAATCGACCCTTTTATCAGAATAATTAAAAATGATTTTAAAAAAGTTAAGAAAGTGGTAGTGAAAACAAGGTGGACAAATATTACGTTAATGTCAATATAGTTTGTAGAAAAGGTCTTTTTATAATTGAAGGAACTTCCTTTTCCAGTGAAGAATTCCTCTCATGATTAACTGACTCCTTTTCGACGAACGAATTCGTTTCATTAGAAGAGTAATCGTTTTATTGTGAGAGCTAGGATCAATGTAAAATATTTATGTATGTTTTTACACTTAGCATTGCATACTGCGATGGAGGAAACACACAAAAATAGAATCACAATTGCTTTAGTCATCTTTAAGTACCAACACTGACTGGCAGTTGAATACAATCACGATTCGATTTTATCGCTCATTAAATGGAAAAATACACTTGAAATATTATGAAGCAATATCATGTCCCAAAAATGATATAAATTGCACTAAAAAATAATTGCATTCATTTTTTTAAATTCATTGCTCACTTTCTTCTAAAATTCTAGAATCACTGAAGAATCTTCTACAAATCTGGAATTTCTTATCCCCTCAAGAAACATTTGCAATGTATAAAAAAAGTTAATTTCTTATAAAAAAAGTTTCGAAATCCCAAACATTTCATTACGCCGAGTGATATTTTGAATCAAGTTTGTAATAACTAGTTGAAGAGAATAAACAGTTAGTCACTCGATTTTCAAAGACAACTTCTAATCGTAAAAAAATATTCTCGAGCATATTATTACCCAAGAACATTGCATGCCATGAATTGCATGGAGAAATAATTGCATTGTTTTTTCTTTATTGCTCTAGGTAAGGAATCAATCAATGAATAATCTTGTATGCACGCAGCCGCTTTGGTCCATAAAATTTTGCACAAAGAAATAAAAAAGTTCACATCCGTTCAATTACTTGGGAAACTATGATTCATAAAAAATTGACTTACGTTTGAAAAGTTGCACTGCAGTAATTCTAATTGTAAATTCCGGTATAAAAAATATTATTGCGTTCTTAAAATTTCTTTCGTTTCTACTTGAAAGACAATATGAAATCGTATGTAACTATAAGTAATTAACTTGTGTAATTAAGTACCAAATGAATTTTAAAAAATTAAAAGCAAAGATAAAAAACGTGGAATAACGTTTTTTAGAGTCAGCGATCGCATTATATTGTTATTAACAAGACTGGGACTTGAAACAATTTCAAATAACTCGATCCACTGCTACATAAGTAACAAAGAAAAATATATAACGTGATGTCTTTGAAGCTAGCTTAAACAGTCAGCCCCTCGGTACAGCACTCAAGCCCCTAAAAAGAGCAAGTCGGTGCCTTTGACGTCGCATTTCACGCAACGCTAAGTTATGCGAAGATGCTCATTGTTCAAGCAGAAATTGAGTTTACTTAATTTTGAGTAAGAACTGCGGAAGTACAAAGCGTTACGTTGTTTCAAACCCATTCTTCTTTACATCAAACGAAAAAAACCTTTGCATTTTTCCCGGTCAAATATCAGAGTACCAACCTTTATTTCTCGGCGAATCATTGCAATCAGAGCGATCGTAAGCAAGAGATTATAATTAAGGATTGTCTTACGTTCAATCTAAAGTAATTAATAGCTCACTATCTCAATCGATGTAACGTAATAAACAATCTATAAAAGGCATGGATAAATTTATACCAGCCATTGTCACTGATTACAAAGTGATATTACGCAATATTCGTATATTTGTATCTGCGGTGGGCTGCGAATCTATTGATTTTCAAAGGACGCGAATGAGGTATAACGAGAGAGAGTACGAGGGGTCAGAGGTGGTCGACGGACTGTTCTGACCATTGCGGATTCATCCTCTCTGAACTCCCGCTGCAAAATTTTCGCCGAGTCTTATCACTGTAATAACTGTGATTTCAAGCGATAATATTCCGGAAAGGAACGGTTTTTTTCGCTCTTTGTAATTTACAAACTTTTTAATTCATTACGAGGGAGTTGGGAAAGGATTAAGTCGTGGTAATTCGTCAACCAAATGAAAACGGAAAGTGTAAATTGAAAAAGTCCGTGGACAAGGGTTAGACAGTGTGTATTTGGCATGAAGTAGCCACCCTTGTGTCGTAAGAGGCGAATGGTTGGGTAATCTCCAAGTACGTGAGGAGAGAACGTGATTTCTTAAACGTCAGCTAACCCGCCAGGCCTTCGTACTTCGCACGTAAATGAAAAATTCCTCGGCGTTTTTTCGGAGCGTCGAATAAACCAGCGAGAAAAATGTACTCCTTGATCATAAATTTCCTCCCCTGAGAGACTTTTTTTTCTCGGGGACTTAATGAAATCAGAACACGAATATTTTGTCACGAAATGTAATTTTAAAAAGCAACAAGTATTATCGTAGAAAACTGACAACTCGCTGTACCGGATATATAAATCAGTAAGCAAAAGCAAATGCGAGGCTTTGATCATGCAGCTAAATAATGCGCGGATCGTTGGTATTCATTAATTACAAATTGGGAACGTTCGTGCCATTGACGCACAATTTCCTAGTTACGGTTAAACATTGTTTATTTGGTTATCAATACGGCTCGGCCGCTGAAACTAGTTGTTCATTATCGTCATTAATTTTAACAAGTCATGAATGTCTCGCGATAAAATGAAATAAAATCATTCGACCGCCGAAAGCTTATACTAATTTTCACGTAAATCCGTTCATTATTTTTAGAGCCCACAAATAATTTTAAAAACCGAAAATTTAAAGATTGAAAAAACTGTCGAGCACTTGCCAGGCAATCATTTTTTTCTTTGATTTTTCGTTAGTAAATGCATCTGAGATACTTATTGACAATTTGAAAGTGTTATAAATAATTAAAAAACAAGAGTATTTTAAATATTGTTATTCGTTCTAATTTAAAAAAAACACATTTTATCTTCCAAAGTCTTTAAAATACTTCACAGAACATAAAAACGATATTGATTCCAATACACATAGATTACTTAATTTTACATTAACTTTACATAGAAAAAAAGACGATTCAACACAGCAATAAAGAAAGTTTTCTTCGATATCATGAATTTTCGGGTAGAAGAGAAAGAAGCAATAGTCACGGTGCGGGCCCAATTTCCGGGCCGCGAATCAATCGATTTGACTCGAGTCGATTGAGAACCGTCGCTTTAAAAGCCCACTTATCGAGCGCCTAGTTGGTATGATAATGTAATAAAATTAATGGAAGCTATGGGCTCCAGCGCTTCCTTCTCTTCTCCATTTCTTTCCGTCTCCTTCCTCCCTCAAGAGACGAGAGTTGAGAAGGTAGAAGGGAATGGAGCTTACCTCGAAAGCGAAATACAACAAGTCCCGCCGCCATTGCTGGATCACCCTTCGGGACGAAGGGGGAAGCGATGCCGGGGTGGTTGAGGGACTTTACGAGGTTCAAAGGGACGGGAGGGAGGTCGGAAACTCCGCCCCCGCGTTGCAAATGCGAGTCAATACTGCGCTCTTCGTATCGACCCCGTGCACAGCGCCAAAGCGCCTCGTTGCCGGGACGAAAAAGTGACGAGTGTATTTTTCGCGACTGCTCGCAACGCGTTTGACGTTTCAAATGAAAAACTGGGGTTTTTTTTCGAATCGAGTAATGATTTTCGAAGGAGAACGAGAGGCGACGGAGTAATTGAAAAAACATTACGTGCTTTCCCCGCGATACCGTTTAACTCCCCAATGGCTTTGACAACTTAAGCAGCCCCTTAAACCTCGTTCAACTCGATGTAATTTATAAGCGCCGAGGGTACCCGTCAAACTGCCATGTGGCAAACCCTGCGAGGGGAAATCACGGATTACGGGATGATAAATAAACATGTCCACTTATACAACAACCACCGTGAAATTGACAAACGGCGCGAATTGTGGAACTCATTAGACGACGCGCCGTTGACTCTGCTCGATCCGCGATTAGCAAAAATTCAATCTAAAAATATGTACATCGGACGGTGACGGCAATAGGGACATTTACTTTGTATTGATGTACTCCAAAATCTGAATTGATGAATTGATATTAAATGATTTATTTGTTTTTATTATGATGGAATTAAATTCTATTTCATTTCGGAAATGTTCATTCATGTGAACCGACTTTTAGAGTAATTCATCCAAAGTTTGAATAAAATGAAAAAGAAAGATAATTATGTTTGGGGGGGGAGGGGAAGCTTTTTTGAGAACGTAATGCGTTTGGTAAAGTTTCTTTATTCGTGTTGACTTTTTGGTACAAGTAATGACGTTACAACGTGCTTACGACAATCATGGTAACATGGAAATATACAGAGCACTCATATAGAACAATTTTTACAGTTTACGAATGACTCAGCAAACACGCTCGTTCCGCTTTTCATGAAGCGGACGAATCGATTCGAATTTGTGTTTGCTACGACACAACTACTACGTTCAGTACCGAAGAGTATGTAAATTCGCGAATAAGTCTTCGAAAGTTTGCACATATTCCATGGGACACTACTATTTTAAAGATTACGATGTATGTTTTAGACCTTGCGAAACAATGGAAATCAAAGTTTTGTCTGAACAAATTAAAAACCAATGGAAAATAGAGAACGTTTCATTAGGCCAATTATATTCGTGGATAAAAATTGACGTATTTATTTCACAAGAAAGATTGCTGAAATTATACCAGATTCGTTTTTCGCAATCGATGTGAGATCCGATTCTACGCACCGTTGTAGAAAGTATGGAATGTAATGGTTTAGAACCCTGCGGCAACGATGTTTCCATTGAGGAAACAGTCTTTTTTTACTACGACAGGAATGCTTTTTCGACTCCTTAGCTTACCCGAATTTATTATATACTTTTTAATCATTATTAGCATTAAAACCGATCACAATTAGGGATCGTTTTGTTCGATCACAGCCCTTATGTTTACCTTACAGTACCGAAATAAAATTAACGATTCGAATACACACTTTATAGTTAGGCACTTTTTATTCGCAATAACAGTATGAAAAAAGAAAATCTCCCGATTCGAAAGTATTGCCACTTCAATTTACCGCAAAATTCAGCAAGAACGAAACTTCCGGTGATCTCGAACATCATTTATTTACACCAATTTCAATTATTATTCCCCATGGTACATAAAAAGTGCCCTGTTTTAGTACACACATATAATCTCGTAAGACATGGCGATTCAGTTTTTGTACATGTCGCACAAAACCTTTTCCATCGGCGTGTTGCCGATGGTTTTTTGAAAGTAAATTAACTCCACCCTCGTCGCTGGAACGGCTCGCAGCAACGGCAACAACAGCAGTAATCTCCCGAATCTCGCGGGACTGCCCGGCTGGTTTACCCTGGCGTGTTGGCCCAACATGACCTGCGCTTGATCCTGCAGATTCTCGATCTGGCTCGAGTCCTTCAAACCTCGAGTTTCTACGGGAAAAGAACAATGAATGAAACAAACATTTTTGTAATTTCACAGGAGAGCGATTTTCAAGTGTCACGACCAATTTTCTCTCTCCATTTTCAACGATTCCATCGAATAAATCGAAAAATTTTATTCAATATTTTTTATAGAGAATTTTATGGGCTATATTTTTCGTGATACAAATTTTCCAAAATTGTTTACCGTTTTCGAGCTATTTTCGACAAACTGAAAAAGTATTCGAGTTCGGCGAATGAAAACCCCCAAAATTGATTATTCCAGAAGTTTTTATTCTTTCAGGGTAAATGCGAACGCAGTCGCGAATCTTTGGATTTAAAAAATACCTGGTCGAAAAAGAACGATGGCCTTCATGCACGCGAATTCCGCGGGATCGACCATGATGGTTTTGTATCTTTGAAGAGTGTCGTGAAGATGTCTCACGTCGGCCACGACCTGGTTCGGTTTCCCGGCATTTGACATGTGCATCCCGGAATGGGGATGAGAGTGCGGCGAAAGCGTGAGTGCCGTCAATTCCGTCGCGTTAAAAAGCGGGGAGGCTTCGAGAGGCAAGCACCATTGAACCGCGTTCAGAAGAAATAATTCCGACCAAGCTTCTTCCAGGAGAATCACTTGGTCTCTGAAAGGCAGACCGGCGAAGGAAGGAAGATTCTTCGCCCACTTGACGGCCATGAAAAGCAGCCGAGCGCTGGTTTCGTAGACGGTTTCGGCACTCGGTTGAGGGTACAGAGACGGCAAGACCGGCTGCAACTGGGTACAGCCACTTCGTTGCGGGGTCAAAGGCTCCTCGTTGGTCACGTCGATACTGTCCTCTGATGCGTTTCCTGTTTAGACACAATTTTTGGAAATTCAGAAATGGTTTTCAGCCATTCAAAAAAGAAAGCTGAGTTCTATCAGGCGAAAACTAGTTTTGAGTTATCATGATCTGTATAACAAACTAATAAAAAAATTACTTCATTCTAAATTGTGTATGATAGTAAATTTAAAAGTTTGTTAATGAACATTCATGAAAGGTACGATTTTGTTAATGTTTTGTCAATGGCCATTCTAAAAAAAGTGAAACGAAGAAGTGCACGTTTCGAAATTGTCCAAATTCATTATAAGGTAGATGTCCCAATAATGGACCATGTCCCAGTAATGGACCGGGCCATGAAAGAAATACAAAGAACGTGATGATTATTAACTTTTTCTACAAAATAAAAAGCTGTCGTTTCAGACAACACTCGTAGTTAAAAATAATTTTCAATTTTAATCGTAATCACGTTTTTCCCCGCCATGTCCATTACTGGGACATTCGTGCTTCCGACCACTTATCTGCACGTAATTAAAAAACTAATTACAACTGTACGAAAACAAAAAATGCAACTTGTTCTTAAGAGAATTCTACATTGTTTACGAAAAGAACAGAATCTAGAAAGTAATTTTTCACTCGGAAATCAGCGTTTGAATTTCGAATTTTGCTTAAGTGGTCCATTACTGGGAAATTTACCTTCTTCTTTCTTTTTTCATGAAGTGGACAGATGAACTATTTGTGTTAATGAATCAGAAAGAATTTTGAAGAAATTTATAGCTTTTTATTCGTTTTGGTTATTTTTTGATTGATATTACTTCGAAACACTGTTTTAAAATTACTCGAAAATTAAAAATTGGCGATTGAATATTTCAATATACTATTGCCGATTATTTGAAACTACAAACTTGTTTTTCTAATCGATTTATATTTTCTCAAAGTTTTATCAATATGTTTTCTTTTTTCTTTTCTGAAAAAAAACTATTGATATTTTTCAATAAAATAAAATTTATATACTCCATTATTGATTATTTTATTCGAATTCTTATGACTGTTTTCCTAAAAAGAAAAAGTTTTCCTTATCGCACGTGCCACCTCCGTTACCAACATGCTAAATTTGTACAGAAAATTATTATAATTGTTTTGGTTCAATACTTCTAGCCTATTCTCACATGTTTCGACAATAGATAAAAAAAATAGCTAACTTTGTAGCTTTACCAGATTCACAGAGTTTTGATAATTAAAATGGGAAGTTTAAAAATTAAAATCGTGCGCGTAACTTTTGTATTTTAATGCGTTTAAAAAAATACTATAAATTTTTCACGTCTCAAACTTTTGCAGCATATACAAACTGCTGGACTGCAACTTGCGGTTTTTTTTGGAAACGATGGATTCATTTGAAATATAAAATCTAGACCTTTTTCTGCGTCCAACTGTCACCCTAGTCACTTTAGAATAGTAGTGAATAATAAATTGTTCAAGATAATCGGTATTATACAACGTCTACAGTGTTCTAATTAGTTTTACTTTAATGAGTTAATTTTTGTTTCCTGTTACGGTTGGAACTTTCATAATGAAATGGCTGTACTTTCGTTTTAAAGTCTTTTTTACCGTCTTCGTTATCTTGACGAGTCGGGGTTGTCGTTGACGTTGAATTTGTGGTTGGCGCGACGGTGGCTAAAGGTAATGGAGTGGTGTATCTGGCCATCGCTAAAGATACCGGAGGTCTGTAATCAAAGATGATGTAACATTTTATCAACGAGTTGGCAGAGAATTTATTCTTCCAAACTCGCAAGTTTTGTGTCCGTGTAAATTTCATTTGTTGAGAATAAAATTGTTAAAGAATCTTTCAAATTTCATAAATTGGTACGAATTCTTTTGTTTTCCGAATTTTCAGCGAATGGTTTTCGACACTTGGCATATCGTTTAAAAGATTTCAAAATTTTTGAATTCTCGTGGCTAAGAATTCATTTAATGCATTCGTTTCGAAATCCGTGAAAATAAAAGTCGACGTTTTTCCCGGTTAAACCGCTCCGAATTCCTTCGCGTTGTTCGCGAAAAAAAAAAGTTTTCACCGCGATCGAGCGACGTATTCCCAACTTCAGATCGCATTTTTTGTTTCTGTCACCTTACAACTCAGCTATAATGTCGCGTATGAAATCGCGTGTAACGTCAAACCGTGCGTCCGACGCGTGACTCGAAACTCTTTTCTTTTGGTCAGTACAAATTACCCAAGCCCGAAAATTCTTTCCGCGACGTCGATTCCCAATTCCCCGTGCAGTTTTCGCAAATGGCCGTCGGGTAACCTTCCGTCATCGTGCAAATGACTTTTGGCATCTCGCTCGAAAGGAACCAATCGCTTTCAAAATTTCGCCCAAGTTGTCGAAGCCCGTCACCGGCAAGCGGTCTTGGAATCGTGAGCCGGTGACAAGGAGAATGCCCAAGTGTCACAATTTTTCTAACTGTTACATGGAGCTGTGCAGGCAAGCGCATCAACGACCACTCTCTATCGTGTGCGTGATGCTACCGCACAGTCTAGATTTTACCACGGATCGCGTAAAAATGGACGATTGGGGGCCAATCCTACAAGCTTTATCCCTGGACCGCGCCCTAAACACCATCAGCATCCGCAGCAGGTACCAAAGCCGAAAACCCTTGGAAGAAATGATCACCGAAAACCGAGCCCGCAACGTCGCAAAGATCCCGGTCATTCTGACTCGTTTCGTGCTAGAAAAACTGTCTCACAGCATCACCCAGTGCGTCAGGAACTCCCAGGAACTCAAGAGCCTTGACCTCGAAGGCATCCCTTTGCCCATCGATTGCTTGGCCGTGCTTTGCATGGGTCTTTCGGCGACCCAGAGCCTGCGACATTTGTCCTTGCGGCGGTGTCACATCGGCGACGAAGGCTGCGAAATGATCTGTCGCGTGGTCCTGAAAATCCAGAGCATAAGGACCCTGAATCTGAGCCAGTGCGACTTGACCTCGCGCTGCGGAACCGCTTTAGCGACCGCGCTTTCTCGTCAGAAATTGACCTTGTATCACGACGCTTGGATGCAATCGCTGCGGTATCGGCAACCGGATTTGGAAGCGATGCCGGGACTCCGGAGATTGACGCTCAACGGGAACCCAAAACTCGGGGATTCGGTGGTTCTGAAACTGATCGAGGCCGTCGGCGACAGTCTCTGGCTCAAGGCCTTGGATCTGCAGAATTGCGGGCTCACGAACGACGTCGTGGAGGAAATCGTAGGCCTGATCAAGCGCAACGAGAAGCTGCTCGTCGTCGACGTGAGAAAGAACTCGCATTTTTCCGAGGCTTTTCCCGAGGAGATCATTAGTATCTTGGACGAGCGCAACGAGGACGGAAAATCGGAGTACCGGTGGCTCGATTTGCCGAGGAGCAAAATCCAGGGAGCCAAGTCGGCGCATTGTTTGGCGAAGCCTCGGTTGGAACAAGCCGCGAGCGTCGCGAGACCCAAAAGCGCTTTCGTGCAACGATCCAAGCCCCGGTAAAACATGTTTTTCCAGCATTTAAACTTCGGTTTATTCTCATTTTTATCGTTTTTTCAGTCCACCTGTTCCGGCACGAAGAACCCCGCCCACGCCGCTCGCGGTTACTGTTAAAAGACCGAAGACGAAGCCGCAACTATCGCCGAAGAATCCGGCGGAAAGCGTTGTCGAAGAAGCCGCGAAAGCGAGCTTGCACCTCGATATTCAGTCCCAGTTGTACCCGAGCTTCGAGGCTTTGAACGTAGACGAAGTGGCAGAAAAAGAGATAATTATGGACGAGGCAAAAAAATCTGAAGCGCTGCTCGCGCAACTGAAATCGGAGTACGGAAGATTACTGGAGCAGACCGAGAAAAAGGATTTGTTGCTGAGCGAGGAGCGTTCCCGGTGCGAAAAAGCGGAGGCGAAATTTCGCTCGTTGGAGAGCACAGTCAAGGATCTCGAAGAAGCTCTCAAGGAAAAGGAACGCGAGACCCAAGGCTTCCTTTTGATCGACCGAGAAACTCTCGACGAAATTTGCAAGTTCCTGGAAACTCTGGACGAAATGACTCGAAACTCCAACGAATCCGGGTCTTCCGGATCTTCCGTGGAATTAAATCAGGAGCACATCAGAAGGCGCATTGATCTGCTGATTCGCAAGACCAAATCCGAGTACCGCGAACGCGCGTACGCGCAGTTGGAAGACGTTCCAACTTGCAGAAAACTCGTTAAATCGGAGGGCGACATTCACGCGCCACCGCCAACTCCTCCGAGGGCTCCCGTTTACCCCGAACGTCACATCGGAGACAGCCCAGCCGTGATGTCGCCGGTCGTGCAAGAAAGCGCCAGGAGAAAAGTCGCCGAGATGCCCCACAAATTGGCCAGGGCTATATTCGAGCAAATACTGAAAGAAGGTGAATTTTCGCGAATTTAAAGAGCCGAAATGAGCAAGTTTCGTAATTTTCTTCGCGTATTTTTGTACTTAATGCGGAAAATCGAAGCTTGAACGTCGTTACGTCGCTTTTAACATTCATCCCTTGGTAGCGTATGGATTTTTTGTTATTTCCAATCCGCGGGCTCGCAAGCCTAGCGATGGTCAAAGGTAATTTTTCATGGTGGATATCACGCTCGACGTGGCGTGGCGCTCGCGTTACTCGGGACGTTGAAGATAACGCTGCCAAGATCAAACGTGCTAACGGCGTCCTCTCTGCTTTCGAGGCGATATCGATTTCTCGGGAGTCGATTTGCTCGTTCGTGCATACTCTTGACTGTTTTTACAGCGTCATTTTTTCATGAAAATTTCACGCGGCTAAAGTATGACCCTTTAACGAGCATTGACTCGGCGAAGTGCGACTTTGATGAAAGCTGATTCAATGTTTGTGTTTTCTTTTTGATTGCTTACGAAGACGTTGCGCGTGTTTATCTTTGGCATTGTTTATTTAGGTGTGTTTGACTTATGAAACGATCGGCTCACCCGAAAACTCCGACAGCGACGGCGGCCTCGCGTAGCGCGCGTTCCTGGTCCATTTCCACGAGGGCTTCCGGTCTTATCGTCGCCGTGTTCCTAGGCTGTCTCTCATTCTGCACAGCTGAAACACAAGATTGCAAGACTACTTCATCAGTAATTTAGCTTTTTGATAAAAACATTCGATGTACTTATATGTAATATACCGCGATAGTTTGCAATTAAAAATCGAAGGTGATAACTGTAGTATTTTTAATTACACGCAGTACTGGGAGTTGAAATAAAATTCATGCACGAGAATCATTGTCTTTGGCAATTTTTTTGTCGAATTACGAAAACTTGCGGGGGGATGAAACAAAGTTTTTACCCGGCAATTCGTGCCTCGAATTCTGACGCGACGATCAAAGGTTCTCGCGAGCAAAAGAAACGAGCCGATATTCATAACAGGCATGGAAACGTAGACAATAATTTCTCGTCAATGCCAGGAGAGGCGATATTATTGAAAAATTGGACGTTCGTAGAGGGATAACTGTGTACGCCTTTCTCTCTCTCTCTCTTTTCCGCCAAGTTCACGTAACGCTGTTATGTCACGAGGAGTCTGTGCTTGACAGGATGAATTTTACGGACGTGCAGAAATCAGATGCATTGTCTGTATCAGCGTTAGGTAACTCCCATTTATCGAAGGGAATGAGTCCGTTCCTTCTATCATTACAAGCCGCTCGCTTTAGCCAGAATGTCATAAATTTCATGTACATCACAATGGAACAAAAAGATTCAACCAACATTGAAACACACTCAATTTTCTGGCTTTCTGAAAAAACAACTTCATTCCACAATTGTTGTTTTTCAGTGATAGCAATTTTTATGATTATTTCTTATCTGGAATATTATCATTTTCTTGAGGAATATTTTACTTTACAATCGATTCTTCTTGTATAAATGCGATGATAAAAATGTTGAAGTGAAGTGATCGCTATCGTCAATAACAATTGAATTTCATGGGGAAATTGGGTCACGTTTTTACAGTTGCAATGAAACTCTTAAATTTATAACATTTTTCAGAAAACTTTGAACTTTCTTTAACGTTTAATGTAAACGGAAATTGTTTATTACTATGCAAATTTATCTCATTTTTTCGGTATCTTTTCATTTTTTCTGCTGAAAATTCAATAAAAAAGGAATGAAAGTGGCTTAATTAACAGCATGTGCAATTTTAAAAAGAGGTATGAATAAAGATGCAAATAATTGGAGCTGGTTTTTTATACATCGATTGAAAAAATGCGAAAAGCCAGAGCGACTTTTACGATATCAAAATTTACTATCCAATGTTTCGGGCCCGATCATAGAGAATTTTTTCCAATAAAAAGTAATTAAACCTGAAAAACTTGGAATTCCGTTGTCGCTGACTCGTATCTTTGAGCAAAGTTACAGGCAAAACGCGCAAAGAGCCCAAGATAAGCCGATCAACGTAATCGGGGAAAACGCTGACGATTTCCTAGGGTCTCCGCGCGGTGACTGCGCGTAATTTTGTCGAAATGATAAAGAAAAAACTTTTCTCGCGGCCTGCTGCGCGACTTAATGGGATCCTCCTACTTTGTCGCCGCTGAAGCCCTTCGGGCTGTGAAGCGTCTCTTCCCTCGAAATAATTTCCTCGCCGAGATAAACGTCCCCGTCCTGCATTCTCTTTTAGTTTTTTCTCTCATTTGCATGAAACGACGCTGCTCCCGCAGCAGGCGGTCTCCGTTTTTCTGGGAGCACGGTGCATTTCGGTGCGCCGTTTCGTCACCCTTTGGCCGCCGTTTATTTCCTCCAATTAACCCTTCGGGCGTCGAGCCACGTGACCGTCGCTAACGACCGCGGTGTTTACGATGCGAATGGTTCCCCGTGTATCATGGCGAACCACACGCGTCGATTGCGTACCGGCTGTGTACGCACACGTAATTTACGCATGAGACCAGGCGTTCGCAAAATGCAGATTACGCGTTTGCGACGCACGGTCCAACGGCTGCGTTCTCGCCTCTCGCGACTAATGGACCGTGCTCTTCGTTTTGTTTCTACCAATGCACTTTTTTCCGATCGATTTTCCTTGATTGGCGGAATTTCATTGAGTATTAACATTTGTAGTTAAAAAGTATCGAGAAACACATTCAGGAATCTAAAGATTTGCCGGAAAATTTCAAGGGTTTCGGAATCAATTTCTCCGCTCGACATCAAGTTCGGCAATAAGAAAGTTAGTAACGAGGTAAGGAGGGGAAAGAAAACGCGAGAGAAAGAACAGAACTGTGTCTGCTGCCAGGTGGGATCCTTCTCAGCGAAGCATTAAGAGTTCTATCGAAATGTCTTTCTTTGGCCGCCCAACCAACAGCGTCTTCTCCTTCCTCGTTTCTCCATCGACTTCGGCTTTATCCAGTTATTTATGTCGTGAACGTAAACGAAGCCGCTGTTGCCACGTAGTGACTTGATTGATTCTCGGATTGCGGTGGGAAACTGGGAAAGATACACGACCGAGATGGAATCGATACTTTCTCGAGACTTCATTCCCCAATTTTTGACCCGAGATGGATTTGTTATAAATTGTTGTCACGAACAAACGAATTATTTCCAGAGTAGGACTTTCCGTTGGTTTTCGACGGGAAATGTAAATGAAGGGAATGGACGTAACAATTAACTTACCGTCTTTATTCATCCCCATTTGCATGCATTTCTTCAGACGGCAGGCTTGACATTGATTTCGATGTGCTTTGTCTACCACGCATCTTCCAGTCCCGGCCTGGCATCTAAGTAGAGAACAAAATAAAGAAATCGTCTTTATAATATCTGCTGAGAAATGTCATCCTTAGTTATGGCAACCAGATGTGGTCTATTGTGATATTTATGATTAAAAACTTTTCGCGATCCATCAGATTTCTCTCTTAGTTGAGAACAAAATGACGGGGTTTTATCGAGTTACCATCACCGGGAAGTTTGCGGATTCAAACATTTTAATAAATTTAAAAGCGAGTAAATCATCTTCTGAGAGTTGTGACATTTACAGGCATTATTTTTGCTCTCTCTCTCTCTCTTTTTCTCTCTCGCTCTCTCTCGACAGTAAAATTGGCGTCGCTCATCGAGAATCCGGAGACGGTGTTAAATTCGATTACTTTCATTGTAGGGGTAACTCTGTTATCCCTCGTGGCGATGGACGCAGAGAACCGACGACCCTCTGGGTCACGTATCTACTTCTTACAGTCTTAATCTCGTCCAATCCCGTGGGCTGCGTTATTTTGCAACCCACTTGCTACAGTTCGTGAGCTAGCTAAAACGGCTATAGAATTTTCATTATCGCGGATATGGTTTTGAGGATCGAGTTGCGATCTAATAAATGTACCACTGCAATATACCCCAAGTTTAAAATACATAGTTTTGATGAAACACTGAAATTCTGGTGTATCCGCTATTGATTCGGTAAATGGGAAAGGATTTTTTTACAAGCGAGTTGATTTGAGTAGTGCTATTAGCGCGATTTTAAGTAACATCAGTTACAAAGAAGAGGTGAAACGGGGTGACACTATTTCACGAAGTATCTTGTCCCGCAGCGAGAGACGAACACGAAGGGAGGTGGCGTTGTTAGCGGCATGGGGTCGCGCAAATTGATTTGCGTTCACGCCCCACTGGAGCTCGCAGACCTCCGCTCACCCTTCATTCACCCTTCAGAACCACATCATACATTTATTTACGCATCTTTCTATTCGATGGCGATCGGTATTGTTTGATTTATCGAGTTACGCTTCGTATAACCGGCAGCATGTGCTACCGGTTATTATGACGCTTTGGTATTCGTCATACCATTCCAGGAAACAGATTTCAGATCCAGTTTGAATTCTTTCGTAATCATGCCTGAAATTTTGATTCGATCCAGTTAAACCTGAAAACGCTTGAAGAAATCTAAAATATGTTGTGAGGATTGATTTGATTTTAGATTTAACAGTGTGCCTAAAGTCTTTAAAAATGCCTGGTTATGAGGATTAAAGTACCTGCATTTTAGTTGTTGCAGTGCATCTTTTCAGATGTGATGGGATTTGTTTGGAATCAATTATTGTTTATCGGAAGTTCAGAGATTTTCCAATAATGACTCAATGACTCCATTAGTAAATTTAAAATCCAATTTGATTTGTTTGGTCTCGACTATGTTTAAAATTTCAATACTATCTAGCTAAACCTAGAAGTGCTCGAAAAAACCTATAAATGTTCAGTAAAAGTTGAATCTGTCCCAGATTTAACTTCAAATCGTACTTGAAATCTGTGTTTTTTCCGTTCTTGCGATGATTTCATTCGACTAGTTCTCATAGCATATGATTGGATCTCTTTCGAATCTTATTTTATCATTCATCATCTGCAGTACAGAGAAGTTCCTCAGTAAATCCATTAGCGAAATTACAAATTCAACTGAATTTGCTGAAATTTGGATCTAATCTAGCTGAGCCTAGAAATACTTGAAAAAAACCTATAAATGTTCGTTGTTGAGCGCTTGGAATTTCCCGATTGCGAGGGCTAAGATATTTTAGTTCTTGCAGTGATTTCATTCGACAGTTTTCATTAGATGCGATGGGATCTGTATCGTATCTTTTATTGTCCATCATCTGCAGTTACAAAAGATGCAAAAATGTCTTAGAAACTTCGTCAGCTAAATTACAGATTCGAAGCTTGCCACTGAAAATAAACTTAGTGTTCAATTTCCCCAACACCTGGTGACTTTAATGATATCTAACCGATGTGTAGCACTCGATGCGAAAGGCACAAGTGGCAAAGTGCAGCTCGGCATGGATCGTAATCCTGCGATTGTGGGCTCGAGTCGCGACGCGGCGCGTCGGGTCGCATCTGTCGGGATGAGTGAACTACCCTCGCCCCTCGAGTAATTGGTTATCTGTGCGAAGGCTCTTCAGTCTTTACCGCATTACAGCCATCTGACAAGAATGGGTCGTAAAGCACGGGAAAAAACCGCGCTGTGCCTTCTACGATATCCGCGAGAACGATTTATTCCTCTCACCAACCAACGTCGTTTATTTTTTGCCCTTAAAAATTACTTCGAAGCATGGGAAGAAAAAAATTATCATCTTTCTCCGACGATCGCGATCGTCTTTTGATGAGTAAAAGAAGTTTCTTATTTTCGATAAAATGGAACCGGGCAAAGAACTTGTGAAAGCGGAGAAGAATGAATTCGTCCATCATTCAAATGCGTCTGGGATCCGCCCGAAAATCTCGTAAGGTTAATAGTTTGTATATTGAGTAGGTAGAGCGGCGTATATATTTCACAGTCCTCTGGGATCTAGGCGCGACATGTATACAAGTAAACATCCACGAACGAGAGCAGAACCAGCGATTTCGGCTGAGAGGGATTCGATGGAGATAGATGTTCGTTCCCGGGGGACGATAATAGTTCCTCTGCGAGCCCGTGGAGCTTTGCCCACGTCGGTGTAACTCTTACACAGACATCAGCGTGATATTCGCATTATTCTAGCGACGTATTGTTGGCAGCATTAGAATGATCCCACTCGACTCGAGCCACATGGCATCACTCGACAAGCGTGCTGGCAACTATTAACATCGACTCGATAAAAAAATCTGTAACGTTGTCTTCCGCGTTCGACAGATGTCCGAGATTCACTTTGAACGTTTGTGAAACGTCGCAGAAACCTGTACTGAGTGGAAACTTTGGTTGACTCAATTTTGGGGATTATATTTCTACGACAAATCAATTCTTAATCCACGCGATAGTGCTAATCTGGAGATTCTCGTTCCTAGCTATGAGTTTATGGGCGAAATCGCATCGTAAGATCTTGATAATGTGATTTTGATGGCAAAAGAATTTAGTTAACTCGTCAAAATTATTTTGTTTTCGGAACCTCAATAAATAACCTTGAATAGTAAAATATCTATTGATTCTTTTTATCAATTCGGTCTTATCATTTTTGACAGATTACGTATCAGATCGTAATCATGCCAATTTGAATCATATAGTTATGGTGACTAACTTTACTTCGAGGTAACGATGCATTTTCTCTCAGTATCCAAACTTTCAATGAAAAAAAAGGGGCATTTCTATCGTATGAAATTTTTAATACGGTACCTGTAGATCAATTTGCGACGAACGCTTCTTTTGAAAAAGCCGCTGCAACCGTTGCACGCCAAGATGCCGTAGTGTTTTCCAGAGCTGGTGTCTCCGCAGACGACGCAGATTAAGCCAAGGCTTCTCGGGGCTTTGTTTGCGTGCTGGGGATGATGCTGCGACTGCTGGTGCTGATGCGATTGCACTTGGCTCAGCAAGTGAGGATGGCCATTCTCGAGGGCCGTCAAATACGGTGACCTGACGAGAGGAAAATCCGATGGCATCCCACGACACAAGGGTACAGGACACTCCTGCATGGATCGAGACGCGTAAGGATCGTGACTCGATGTAGATCCTGCGGCGCCCAAAGGGCTGTAGCGTTCCGGTAAACCTGGGGAAATTACGCTGCTCTCTCCGGATCCTGAAAATTGAATTTTGATTTCTTCGTTCACTAGAGAAAGAGTTGAAAGGGGTTGTAAGACGATTCGAGGAAATTGTAGTTATAGAAAAAATACATCGGAATTCGAACTTGCTGGAGAAGCATATTTAATACGTTATGGAAAGTTGAAAATGTAAATATTATTAATAAATGTCATTTCTGCATCGACGTTTGCACAGATGCTTCAATATCACTGCAAAGTCGAGTAATCATCGGTAAAATTTCGTCTGACGAAGTGCAAATGTTTGTATATGAAAAATGACAATTAATAATCACAAGTCACTCGAAATAATAAAATGTTTGTTGACTAACTTTTTCGTAATTTGTTTTATACATCGCCGTACAAATATTTGAGAGGATAATTTATTGATAAATTATTTCTGAATTTCCGTTGCAACGATTGAACCGGGGGATGTTCGGTAAACATTATTTACATGAAGAAATTGTTTCGGGAAAAGCTCAGAAAGTCGAAGATACCACGAAGTTGTGATCACATCGTGATTTATAAATATGTATATAAGGCAAACAAAATGAGGGGCTCGGAACAAGAGGAAAAAGGGCGCGATGGAATACTTTTTGTCGGAAGAGGGGAGATTCTGCGAGATCTGCACGTGACTGCAAGGACGAGCGAAATGCGATTTCGTACTTGGGGATCGCGCACGAATCGACCCGGACCCGCCACTTATTTTATTAGTCGTGCTTTTCATTAAAGCCCGATTTGATGGAATTGTATTTATTGCCATCACGCCTCAAGGGGACTGCAAAGTCTTTCATTCTCAAGTTGTGTACAGTTATGCTTTAGGAAATTATGCGAATTGATGTGTATTGTAAACCGAGAAAAGTATATTACAAATTATAATCAATTTGAAAATAAGTTTCATCTTAAAATTTGGTAAAAAATGTTGGTCACCCTTATGAATAAATTGATTTTTTGATGTGAAATTGAAATTGAAAACAGCAGTGATGAATCAATGTTATTAAAAAGAAAAAATAACAATGATACAGCGAATTATTTATCCAGATGTTTTGGTACTAACAATTAATTGCAAGCACAATCACATTTACCTCAACGATAACATGTCTCGTTGCATTATCAAAGCACGCTCGCAATTTATTTTGCAAACAGTAACTAAATAAATGAATCACCTTTTTCCGATACTTCTGACGGCGAAAACTTTCGGAATCGCAAATTTTTGTATTCCTTCGTACAAAGATAAATAAAGTTTTGCGAATTCAACGAAACACTTTGCTGAGGTGTATTTCTCAAGTTCCAAATTACTTCGAAAATGAAATCTAAGATTACAAAGAAATCTGGACACTTTGAAATTTCGAAACGATTCGGAAACTCTTTGTCAAATAAACAAAGCACTTAACAATGCGATGAAATATTTGGAGTATCGAAATAAACACAGCCTGCTAATACGATAACGATTAACCACGTCGGGTAAACTGTTGTTGAGTCAAGACACAAAACAGGGAGTCCCGAGCCATTCCTCATTGCAATTTACCCTCTTCCCATTTCCTACCCTCGGCTCCGTACTTTCATGATCCTATAATACAGGGCGCAGGTGGCGCCCAGAAGCCCATACCATCCACCAGCATTGATATGCTAATGAAATTTGACGCCCTTGCTCGGGTTCTCGATGCACGCGCACACGTACATTCGATGCATAATTTTTTTGCGCTTAACCCCGAGTTACATTCCGCACCAGAGCTACCGGAATTTCATTACCCTAATGGTGTTATATCGTCGTCGATCGTTAACTACCCTACGACAAAATTTTCCGACGCGAATGGGAAACGATTTCTGATTGCCCTGATTCATTCTATTCCACCCTAAATTTGTTACGTGAACGAGCATTCATTAACTGACGAATTTCGTTAAAATGATTAAGTTTTCTTAACATTTCATTATTTGTGAGCATTTTTTATTCGATTGCAAAGTTTTAGATTTCGAGGGATGGACATGAGAGCGGGCTTATGGGTTCTTTGAACTATACATTTATCGGAAATAGAGTAATTGAAGCACATACCGTGTCGCGTACTTGAAGGACTGATGGAACTCCGAGGACCATCCGGGTTCGATTCGCTTTGTGTGGGTTGATGCTGCATGTGATGATCCTCAGAGGATCCGACTGTAGTTGTCCCATTCATGCTTCACTTTACTTTCGAAGTACGAAATAATGAATTGCAAGAAAAAGATCGGATGAATCTTTTTTTCGCTTTTTTAATGTTCAAAACTTTTTTAAATACGGTCTTTAAACCAATTAATGTAATAGAAAACGCACGACTGTCGATAGAACAACAACAAGGACAAATATCGTGGTCAAATCTACCGTACCTGGCAAAAGCACGAAAGCTCCAAAACTCGAAGTAACTTTTACAATTTCATCCCGTTCCTTCTAAAACCGTTCAAGAACTACGATCAAAAGTTTCCGCTCCCTCGAATTCCACCCTACGACGATCGCGCGAGTTTCGAGCAACGAGGATGCGGTCTCTCTTCTAAATCGAGACAATTGGTAGCACTTCGCGAGCGACAATCGCACTTTAAGAAGTCACAAGACACTGAGGGACATCGGAGAGTGCGGCACGTACGGCGGACTCTTGTGCGTGCTTATCAGGCCAATAGTCAAACGTCAAAGTACACGCGGGACACGATAAGAAGCGAGTAAAGGATCGGGATGCAGATTTTTCAGTCGGAGCGTCGGATGTTGGCGGATGACGGCCGATCTGTTCGCGAACGTGGACTGGGGCGTCGACGGTGATGAGTCGAGACGTCCCGACGGCGGGCGCCGAGACGCCTACCCGGCGATTGGTCCGCGAGTACTTTTGAAGGCGGGATCAGGAGGCAATGCGGGAAAAACAAGAAAAAGCCGATAGCGAGGATTTAACCTATAGCCGCTACGTTTGACGCGCCGCGTCGAGGAGCGTCGCGGCGCCTGCGCCACAACCCCAACTCTTCAGCGGGGATCGTTTGCCTCGGAGAGAGACCAGCGCTTCCTTCTCCTTTTTCATCCCCCTCATCGACACCGCTTTACCTACGTGCAATTGTTGATCGTTCATTAAAGACTACTATTATTAGAGGCAAAAAGATCGTCTTTTGAACGCCGCTATCCAGGGAATAGAATGGCTATTAAAAATACGCCATTTTGTTCATAATTAAGATAACTTTTTTTCTACGATTTGTAATTTATGCACAATGCGCAATTATTGTTAAACATCGAAAATCACGTTGCTGGCTTCGTTATTCGAGCCGTATGTTGTTTTTCATATGGTTCCTCGAATTGTGTAAGGTCACTGCGATTTCGCACGTGCGTCGAGATACTTTCCAGTTGAAATGAATCATAGCACCGGTATTTCGATGATACTTTTGTAGGTAATTGAAGAAATAACAAAAACTAAAACGCTTTGTCAGCTCGCAAGGGAACTTTTCGAACGTTATCGAATCACGTTTTTAACTGCGATGCAAATTCACTTGACTTGAGATACCGCGCACCTGAACCATCCGCGTAAAAATATTTCCTTTTTTGCATCTACGTTTTCCAAAGACAAAGTCAAAGTCCATCATTCGTGAATCAAAGTTTGTAATACGAAAACGTTTACGCGTAATCTTGGAGCGTGTGAATGAAAACGTCGGATTGCCTTTGTTTCCAAATCGAGTTGCGTGTCATCGACGAATAAGAATTCTGCGTTATGAAATCTTTCTTGAGGTCAACATGACCTCGAAAAGCATTTTCGTTGTTGAAAATGTTTTTTAATGTTTAATTGAAAAACGAAGGCAACGGCTTCACTTTATCCATCTGGTAGAACATTTCTAAATAAAAAAAGCACATCTCATCGATACTTCGAAAGCTTGAAATGAATTTCCCGCGTGTTCAATGACTGGCGTTGATTAGGAAAACTGAAATTCGGAAAACTGTATTTTTTCCATAATCAGCGTTAGTCGAGAGAACGAATAATTAAACGCAGCCCAAACTTTCGATTCCTGAAGTGCTTATATTAGCGGCGGGGTGACAATGCAACAGAAAATCCGTGTCTCCGGGAGCTAAATGGGGGTTGCTCGACTCCGCCATGTTGAATCCC
>JABFQM010001168.1:0-23837 GCA_022816865.1 Zelostemma sp. ZL-2020
GTTTGCCCCAAAATACGAGGAAAAATTAAATTAAGTATGACGCACGTGTGTCCATCGTTAGTCCACGTTAGTCTAGAAATTTATTTCGTTTGTCCATGTCTTAAAAAAAAGTTATAAACAAACGAAGATTATGATTTGTTTTTGTTTTTTCCGAATTCGCGGCCTTATTAGTCGTAATCGGTTGTTTATCGTGTTGGATTGGATTGTCCATCGTTAATCCACGTTAGTCAAGAAATTATGGACCCAAAAAACAATAAATTTGTCAAAAGAAAATAGTATATTGCGCATCAAGGGGACAAAACGGGTCTTTTCACGTCGAGCGCGATGTTTGCAACACGAGTGGTCGTAGACCACGAGTGCTGCAAACATCACGCTCGGCCTAAAAAGACCTTGTCCCTTGTGATACACCCGATATTTTTTATAACGCATGTACAATTTCGACATTTTTTTATGCGTGTCGAACAAGCTTAAAATGACGAAGTTTGAGCGTTGACTGATGGCATGACGTCATCGTGGAAAAATGATGCTATGGCATCTCATTTTTACCACGATGACGTCATACCATTAGTCAGCGTTTAAAATTCGTGATTTTAAGCCCGGTCGACAGGCATGAAAAAAGGTTGAAATCATGCATGCGGTATAGAAAAAATTCTCAAATTTTCATTTGTTCATAACTTTTGTTTGAGACATGTACGAACAAAATGAATTAGTGAATCAACGTGGACTGACGATGGACAATCAATTACGGCCCAAAAAATCACAAATTTGGGATAGGAAAAAAAAAATTTTTTAATTATCATTTGTTTATAACTTTTTTTTGAGACATGGACAAACCAAATGAATTGGTGGACTAACGTGGACTAAGAATAGAAAATCAATTACAACCCAAAAAAAACACAAATTGGGCAAAAAAAATTTTTTTTCAATTTCAATTTGTTTACAAATTTTGTTTGAGACATAGACCAACCACTCGATTGAACATGGAAATACCACTCGATTGAATTTTTATCGTCGAAATAGCAAAAATGTTGTTTTATATTCAAAATTTTGAAATCTCACCCCAAGAAATTTAGAAGTTACTTGCATATTATTTGTAAAAAATCGCTCGTCAGGCCCTATCAGGATTCGAAACCTTGACCTATAGTTCACAAAATAAATACGCTCACACTACTCCAAGCAACACCGTTGACTTTCGACCCAAAATAAGAAACAATTGTTTCAAGCGGAGGAATGTGGTGCATCACGTGAGGAGGAATGTAGAGCGCGCTCGTGACTGAAACTACTATTTTTCATGGTAAATCTTGTATGGCGCGTTGCAGTTTTCATCTCTGTTTACTCAGACTTTTTAACGTTCGGCCCTCAATTCTACAAAAAAGTAATTTATCATAGGTCATTTTTTTCCGCGGATTCTGAAAAAAACAAAGCAATCTAGTACTCAACCAGAAATACGTGACATTCGTCGATTTTTTGTACAACAAATTTTACCTTTGCCCTCGGCAATTTTTCCTTTGTAAATATCAATATTTCACGCGCAACTGTAGCAGTAAAAAAAAGCCACTAGAATTTCCTCTCCGGTCAGAGCATGAAAAATCGTTTTCACTTGGAAGACTCGGCTACACTTTGTCCAGAGAAACATGCAGAAACTCGACTACTTGGCTAACGACGCTGTAAAAAACCATTTCAAATGGAATTTCAAATTGAAGTCTCTGAGTAATGTCGAAGAAGGGTGTCCATTTGTTCTCAACAAAGTAAGTTAACTAAGCGGTTCTTGAGTAAGTTGAACCGACAGGCAACAAACAAATGACGTACGCTTGTACCAGGAACAACGTTTCACTAAATTCCATCCCCAAAAGGCACTAAATAAATTCGTCCGCCATGTTCTCCTCGATTTTCCACCGTAGAAAAAATGTTTATGCTAATTTGCACGGGAAAAGATGTTCTGGCAACGATGCAGAAGCGTTAATTTCGCATTTCATCTCGTTGGATTATTCCCTGTTACAACATCGCTTGTATTGCACCTGCGAATTCGAAGCAATGCCAAAGGGGACGAGAGTTATCGCCAAACATTTTTCACATTCACAGCTGGGATTTACCTACGTGCCTTTGAGTCGTAGGCATCGCGAGCGAAGCGAAAGAGGGCAAAATCATATTTCACACGAGGCGAACCCTGAAATTGAGCAAACTTTAGAATTTCGCTGAAGCGATTTTTGATAGATTCGATATAGTTACTGTACTCTCTTATTAGTTTCCGGAAAATCAAGATGTTCGTTCATCATCCGACGTTATATGCTGAGCAAACCAAGTGAAATTCTTGTTCAGTTTTCGAGTCGATGAGGGAGGGGGTAATGAATGCTTGAAATCTCTCATTTCTGTTTCGTGAGAATGAATTAATGAATCATAATATTTTACACCCCTTCCGCTTTACGTACTTTGTATACGGCTAAAAGGAATATTGCGAATAACATAATACCAGCGTAAGCAATTTGAGGCACAAAAACAAAAGGATGGAATGTTTCCAAAATTCCACAATAATTCTTATAAAATTTGGTTGGTATACGGATACAATTTGAGTTTTGATAACACTTAAATCCGATTTTAATCAAATTGTAATCGAATATGTATCAAATTTAAAGTATTAAATTTCTTACAATTTAATTAAAATTCTAATGAAACTTTATCAGGATTTTAATTAATGTGGAATTTCATCATAATTAAATTTTGGTAGGCATTTAATTACATTAAAGACCTATTTCATTCCATTTTTCCGGCGAATTCTGGTTGTTCACTTTGATTTGCTTTTCGATACATTTCCATTAATTTTTTCTTTTTAATTCTTTTGATTATTTATGGATTTCATTCGTTCATTTATTTACGTTCTTTCATTTTATTTTATCTGTACGAGCTGCTATTGCGCTTCATATTTTTCTATGAAAATGAAACGCTCGAGCACATTTTTCTTCGCTGCCCGCTGTGCCAAAATATTTTTGAAGTAAATTAATTAAATTATTAATTAATTATTTTGAAGTAAATTATATTTTTGAGGTTCCTTTTTGCAAGGAGACCCATGTTTCGCTGATTTAGTTAACCTTTCAAGCTCAAGAGATAATAAGAAAACTATTTATGCGTTATACGGCTACCTCACTCAATGCCTAATGTTACGAGCGGAATTTAAAAATGATTATCTTTGACCTGATATTGTTTAAACTATATTATATACCTCTGTATTATTTCGTTCATAAAATCAATAAGTTCGATTATTAGAAGTTAACCCCTTACTATAAGTGTAATCTTTGTAAACACACTTAAGAAGTAATGAAAATTCTATTATATTCTATTCTTCGTATTTTTCATAAATTTCAATAAAATAAATAGGTCTTTAATTAACCACTGTTCAATATTCATAAATGCTTTACGTCTGATTTTCAGAAACAAGAAAATGATTCATTCACAGCTTCAATTAATTGTTAATGAAATGATAACATTTATGCAAATTTTTCATGATCCTATCAAAATATCTTCCGATAAATATTTTAACAACATGTAATAAATGAAATGACATTAACCCTTTACAAAGTATCTAGCACGTTTAGATATCAGTGCGCGTTCGCCAGAGGGTTAATAATAATAAAAGAACGTGAACCGGTGAAAAAGAGCAAAAGGGAAAATCAGGTATAGAAGAACGAATGATCTCATGAAATAGAGAGCTCGTTGCATGTATCTGATGTAAATACACCCCATGGGAAATTCTTGCAGCGTTTTCATGTGCTATGTCGTAAATACACGCTTATACATAGAACATTTGTTTTTCGTCACACCATCACAATTCGAAGCAACTAGTAACAGCGAATTTGTACGCTTCGCTGTTCAGAGTAACGAGATTGGCTTGAAGCTCGTCTATTGGCCGTGTACACATTTTTTTTCTCAAAATACAAACTGAAAAACCAATAGAAAAAAATGCATAATTTTTATCAAAGCCTTCCAATTCTGTGGCGCGAAAAAGATGGCGGTCAAATTTATCACGCGAAACTCGTATTGAAAAAAAAACGCTCCCGGGGGTGATAAAATTTGCAACTGCGACATTTTATATCGTCTCAAATCACATCTTTCCCATGGATTTATGAACTTTATTAGAATTACCAGAACCCGGTTCCTCCGCCGATACTCTATATGCATGTAGTCGCCTCGTCTAGAAATCTATGAATACGTTCGTGCCCCCTGCGGATCGATATTCCATAAATGTGTAAATGTAACCGCATTCAAATATGATTCCGCCTCTTAAGCGAAGAATTTTTGTTTAACCCGGCATTCGAGCTTACATCGCGGGAAAGAAACAGACACGCTTTTTTATTTCCAAAAAAGATGATTCAAAGTGTTCATCTTTCATAAGAACATGTTTTACCTTCATCAGGAGGGCAATTCACGAAAAGTGCTCGTTTAATTGAGGGATAGCACGGGCCTTGTATACCCAAACCCCAGGCTTTGGGCAATGTTATGATAATCCACATCAGCGCTCTTTGTTCGCGAGCTGTTCCCGCTCTTGGAAAAGCCCAGCAATCCACGTAATTTAACCGGCAGCTCGTCCGGAAGTAGTAGCCGCGCGAAGCCAAGCACGGTTAATTGAATTTCATATTCTGCCAGTCGCGAATCAGTCCGTCATCTCGACCCCGTCTCCTCGTGTAATTAATTGCGATTCAGCTATGAAGGCATCGGGACGAGAAGAATTTGTTCGCGACGCTTCTTCATTGGATACGATTTTTCGCGTTGTTTAAAGACCCAAGTTCTCCGATTTCATTTATTCACGCAGCGAAAGCCGGGGGAAAAACGACAGCTCGCGAATTTTCCCCTTAACGAAGAGATTTTGCGAAAAAATGAATATTCGTAATCCATACGATGATCGTGAGTGGCATTAGAACAATGGAAAATTAGACCGGCGGTGGAAGTAACGGAAAACGCATTAACGACCCGATTCGCAATAATAATTCCAGCGGATGTAAAGAGCTTCGGCACTTGCTTCGTAATGAGAACGATATTTTATAGCCGGGGCTTTTTTATCCTTACTTCGACATGAGCTTTTCCGTGTTTCCCGTTTTGTTCTACATTCGTTCCGACAATCTCCCCGTGCTCTTATTTCTCGAGGAAATAGCTGTGATTGAATCCCCGGAAAAAAGTGGAAGAGTTCAACTGGCAATATCGAGTCAAACGTTGAAAACTGCGTTAAACCAAGCAGGAGAAAATGAAATGTCTGCGGGCGACAGGCAAAGCTGCTCCTTCACGTTGAGAGCGCTACTCTTTATTCCAAATTCCTAATCAAGCTTCACACACTTTTTTCCACCTCTACATAATTTTTTCGGGTCATGTACTTTGTATTTTTCCTCTTTTTCGCTCGCACTGTTGTATTTATTAATTTATTTTCCCAGGA
This sequence comes from Zelostemma sp. ZL-2020, assembly GCA_022816865.1. Classification (NCBI taxonomy): domain Eukaryota; kingdom Metazoa; phylum Arthropoda; class Insecta; order Hymenoptera; family Platygastridae; genus Zelostemma; species Zelostemma sp. ZL-2020. The sequence goes on from JABFQM010001168.1 coordinate 5,420, forward strand.
TTTCTGCAGAAATGTTGTAGGGCTGAAAAATAAAGCCACTCGTATAATCTCCGCTCCCATTTCGCGCCGCGCATGATTTTATTCCGGCTTTCGTACATGGGAACGCAAAGCAGGAAGAGAGGATGCTTCTTTGCGACCGCTTTGTTGCGATGTAACGCGTTATTACGATTTTCTCGACTTAATGCGTTCGTGTGATCGTATCTGTCGCTATGAAAATACGGTCCGAAATTCCAAGGCTCGCGAGGTTCTTTCCAGCGCATACGAGGTCGAGGAGATTATTTATTTAGCGGGGCTCATAATTCCTGAATAACACGCTCGGAGACTAAATATTGTAAATTTTATATGGTGATAATGCGGGCATGCAGAAACGATTATTTCGCGAATAAACGCGGCCATAATTTACATTTATGCTCGGAGCATTGTTTTATAAGTTTCGTCTAACGTTAATCCCGAAACGAGAAAAGTTATTGAGCGCCCCCTCTCGCATTTTATAACTTACTTCCGACTGGTTTATGCGATTCCAGAGATTCGTCTCCATGAATAATAAAGTCCCTTTCTGTTTTATATTACGCGAGCCCAACTACAAAGACAAACAAACTTGACTTGCATCAGTTCATCTTTCCAATTTCAGAGTACGCCCGCTACGCTTTCCTTTGCCATTCGCTCTCGTTTTGAAGATCGTGAAATTGGTTCGTACCGAAGTTACATTCGGATGATTCCGCATGAATTACAGTTGTAAAATGTGTTTTTCTTGCTCGAATGCGAATCTTGTGACGGCTCGGTTCAAAGGAAATTTTCCGATTTCCCAGATTCCTCTTCGAAAATACACCTATGCAGCAATGAAATATTTGCGATGGATTCAATATTCGCCCTGATCACTGGGAAATGCGTTTGAAGAACGAAACAACCCTTCATTTGTTTGTATTTGCGTCGTGGATTGTAAAAGTAAATCGATTCGGCTGGTAATGAATTTCTGTTGGTACTAGAAATTGAACGAAGGAACACGTGTGTTGGCATAAAACGCCGACGATAAAGGGCGCTTTTAGACGCTGCAGCGACACCTTATCTACGTATGCATAGAGGCCTTATCGCTGCATGCTGCGCCTTCCACAACGTACTCTTCGTAATTTTAATTTAACTGCATCGCTAGTTTTCCCATAAAGTTTATCGTTATTTCTTTGTTTATCAGTACAAAGTTTCTAATTGGTGAGCGAGACGCGTCAGCTGCGGCAGATTGGTGGGAGTTTTGCAAGCGGCTTCTCCGCACTTCGTTGAATCACGTAGAACACCTACTACCTGTTCCGCCAACGAAACGCATTTCATTTTCATTCCACTCGTGATTATGCATTCGAGAGGAGACGCGAGAATATGGACCCGGCTTTATACTCATTTTCACAACTCTTCGCTGTTAATTCGCTCGACTTCGTACTCGACGTGACAATCTTCGAGTTGCAAAAATATTCAGATTCCGGGTCTGGAATGCGACGATTGGTAGGAAGGTGGATTGTTGCATGCGTACTGTGGTAGTCAACACATTAGCATGATCACATGGCCTGGAATGTTTTATCGCACGTGTAGATGGACGTATTATTGGTAGATGTTGGAATGAACGATTTCATCTAACAGATCCCTTGTCCCTCATTGTTGCAGGCACACACGCCACTTCTTGCGGCCGACACGAGACACGTAAGTAATACGTTACACATGGAACAAGTAGTATTATTGAAAATTATTGAAGTAAATCAATTATAGAAAATAGGGCAGAGGCAGAGGCAGAGGCTGGTACAGTGAGGCAATATTTCGATATTTATTTTGTGTATTGCTCTTATATCAACGTGTTTCTCACCAATTTCAGTCCTTGTCTTTATGGTGCATCATTCATTGGAATCTTGGAATTTCTTAATTTTCAAAACTTTTCAATTTGCCACAATTTTGTCGAGAAATTCCTATTTTCTTTTTGTATCAAAAATGTATGAAGATTCTTATGACACATATATTTTAGGTTATATATATATATAATTTTTCTGGCGATAATATGATACCGGAAAAAAGTCCAATTTCTTTAGCAAAATCAGTTTTTTAATAATAGAACTTGAAAATAAAATCCAACTCTAATATTTGATTTTATAATTTTACCAAAAAAACTGATTTGTCCCACTGTACAATGCATCTCCCTCGCGTGCTTTCGCAGACAACAACGTCAATGTTTTTTATCATATTAGAATCTTCCACGCGAGTACACGACGCCTCATGAATTTTGATTTGCATTTTCAAGATTTAGAAGAAGGCGCACAGAGAAAGTGGCGTAATTTTTCCGCGCTTGGTTGCACATTTCCAGCCACTGAAATTAGTTTGCTAAAAATGCATCACTCATCTAAAAAAACGTTTCAAAGATCGACGTACGATTTTCGAGCGAATAATACAAAAGACATGTCGAAGATCGATAATAAATGTATAAGAGGACGCGAGTGGAATTTTCAATCAAGCTGTTTGCGAGAAAATAGTGTTCCCGGAGCTATGGGCGAGCGAGCCGAATGAAATACGCCTATCCGAAATTCCGGGATGAGCTACAAATCGAATTAGGATTCTCATGAATCTTTTGGGCGTATGCTATAGCGATAGGTCGGCTCGTGAACACGAAAAGGGAGTGGAGACTTTCGTTAGTTCGAAAGTTCGATGTTTGCCTCGGTCACTGTCGATCGGCAGAAATGTAAGTCGACGCTTTTATCGCAAAGGCTCTTCGATTACTGTCAACCTTGAACGAGCAGGAGGCATGTGGGGTGCAATCTTGTGCTTAATCTTTCGTTCCATCCTTCTCCTCAGTGACTATTTCTGTATGTCATTTGTATTCTTTCCGTCATATTTATTATCCAACTTTTTTCGGTTAGAATAGCCCATCCTAGAATAAACTAGGGGAAAACTTAATTGAATGATCACTACTTACTAATTAATTGTTCTATCGGTTTTTTAATGAATCAATTGATTTAAAGAAAAAAGGAACATCGATTCTTGCATATTGAATAGAAAAGTACCATGAGTATATTGAATACGGTAATGATTATACGGTAATGAAGATTCAAAATGTACCAATAATTATGTCGTTAGAGTATTTTCAAACGAAATGTGTTTTTGTTTTGTTTTATTGAGATCTTTCTATTTGTTGAGATAAAATAAAAATGCTTTATTAAGAACATGGTGCATAAATTAATTTGAAAATTATAATTTTTGTCCAATAGAGCGTCGCAGAGTTAAACGTACCAAAATATTATCAATAATCACTGATTTTTTAGCTTGAAAAAAATATATTTGATAATGAAATATAATGATTATAACAAAATCCAAAAAAAGGGTTTCCTAAGCATATTTTTCCAATTGTTTGTTGATATGTATCGTATAAAAATATTCTGCCAAGAAACTGGCAAAATAAATATTCAAAAAATCGATTCCAAGTGACTTAAATCCATTAGTTTATAATTATTCTAAATTTTTGATAGTTTTCTCTCTATTTGCCAATTATTATTCTCTAACCATTGATTAGTATGGCAGAAACGACAGATTGTGAAGTTTAAAATTAATTTAACCAACATTGATTTCCTTGAGCAAAATTATGAATAAAATGTTGAAATTTCATTAGTTAGGAACTAAAAGTATTTAAAAAAAATCGTTCTGGCAGTTGAAAACTGTAGTTCAAGTGTTCATTTCGTCAAACCTGAGTCCGGTTTCTGACCGTATTAAAAATTGTTATTACGTTGAATAATGATACAAGTTCTTCAAATAATAACAGATGCATTAAAATTACAATTTAAATGGTTAAAAATTTAATAAAAATTGTTATAGTTTAATTTTGTGTCAAGAGCTGAGAATTGCATATGTGGCATTTATTCAGAGGCTGAAATTACAATACATAATTTTGAATTGCAGTATTCTAAATTACAAGTTTGTCAAACTTCACACAATAACCAATTCAAATACCAAAACGCATCTAAAGTTACGAAAAGTTATGAAATTGCTATGTAATTTCGAATCTCCCAAAGTCCTTGTTTGTTCCTTCACTGGTGCTTTTATCATAGAGCACGAGGACACAAATTTGCCCGTATGATCGAACGAAGAAAATGAGAATGGCCGAATTCAAGCGTTACAAAACTTCTTTCTTGTCGTCGTCGTCCGGGATAAGTTCAAAATGTAGAGAAGCGATATATGTGTTCCTCTTTCGGTCATTGCTGCAAATTTGGAATTCTATCTGCGATATCGGGTTTCCCAAGAGAAAACCTCTGTCCTATATTACCCTGTCTGGTCGAAATCCTAATTCCATTACGGTCCGGCTCGTCTTCTCCACGACTCACCCCTTTCCATCGTTCCTATCTCAGCTCTTTATGTATTAACGTCACTATCCCCTGGGAATCCAGGGCTCCTTTAAAAGGAACATCTGTTGCTCGGCTCTACGACGGCACATACATAAAATATCCGGACCATCGACGAACCTGAAAAAAATCGTATTAGGGTCACTGAATGATTTACTTCAATTATATTTCGACTTTTATATTCATTCTAGAGGTACATGTCTACGTTATCAATGAAATTTCATGGGTTATGTTCACTAGTGGTAAGAGAAAAGTTTCGTTTTTAACGAGGATAATCATAAAGTTTTGACGAAGAAACGTAATCGAGGTTATTAATAAAAAATCGAAGGTGCGCTTTTCCCCCCTCGTTTGACTCGTCTTTTTTTGCACGAACGCTCCTAGAATCCGTACAATTTTTTCGACGTGATAAATAGCTGTTCGGATCTGACCGAAAGCTTATCGTTACGTCAAAGGCCAGCGAGTACTTTTATGCGTGAAAAAACACCAATTTAGGTCGGCGTTGCAACCGAGCAATTTAAGTATCACGAGTGAATGATTTCATTTCGTTTCGTTAACGAAAAAAGCAAATTTCGCAGGAGAATTTCTATGAACTGCGTGATAAATTCCTTCGCGCATATTCGAATGATAAATATATTGCGGTAATTGACGAATGAAAAAGTCAGGGGTAAAAAGCGATGCTTCGAAGCGGACTTTTTCTTTTTTAGGTGAGAAAAGTTATGTCGCATCATGATTGATGTGTGGTTTAATGAGTTGATATTCATCGCTATCTCGCGAGACTCGCCATTGCGCACGTTGCATGCAAAGCATGCAGCGTATATTAATGGCTTCTGGCCAGATATTTGAAATAATTATACACTGTCCAGCACTAACGGCTGAATTTCAGATCCCAATGGAAACTGGGTAATGCTGAAACGTGGCTCGTATTGAGACGAAATTATTAAAAGTCTCTTTCCGATGAAATGCTCCTCGTACTTTGAATTCCGTCAACTGCAGAGTATAATTTGCATTATCGTCAAATGTCTCGAAACAAACGAAATAGACAACTCAAGGATCGGGAAAAAACGAGAAGAATAAGACGAAAGAGAATGACAGCGCGAAATGAATATTTACGTTTGCGTACATTTTATTCGACTCAAAATATTCGTTTATTGCCGCCTAGAGAAATTTATTCGCTTGCATTGTTTACTCCCACATAATTCAAGTTATTAATATTCATTGAAATAGAGTCATTGTTTCCCGCGACACGCTGTTTTTCGAGCGCGAAAATATCATTTGTTACTGCTAATCAAGCGATGCCTGCGATCTTTCGTTCCGCAGAAACTCTTAAAAGCGGCTGGAACGAGTCGCAGTAAATGTTTTCAGCGACATTTGACCGCAGCGCATTTTTTTTCATTGAGGTAATTGCAAAATTAAAGAGACCAGTTCAATTTTTTCAATTTTGTGGGAGATAGGGTTTATGCATCACACCCCGTCGATCGGTGGAGGAATCTTCCTAGAGCAACTCTACCATTGTTGCTCAAGTTTTCCAATTTGCGACGACAAGTCGATGATGAATAAGTGGCGCCAACTATTAAAATTCTTCGTAGAAGTTACGCAGCGGAGAAATTGGGGACGAATGTTGGCAAGGACGTCGTTTGAGCTACGTACTACGCCCCGGGGTGTTATTCCATCGACGGTTACTCGCGATGCGTTTGTGCAATTACGAAACGCTCCAACGCAGAAGACGCCCCGAGTCGATTTTTCGGCATCAACGAATTTCCCCACTCGAAGTTGAAATTTCATATCCTGGCTTTGTTAACTTGAACTGCTACAACTCCTCATCACCCCGAGTTTCCATGCAACCTGGAGAAGTCAAGAATTCTTCTCTCAATGTGTTTTCAGTTAATTTACAATTTTGTATTCAAGTTTTAGAGAAAAAATCGTCTCTACGTCAAAAAACTTGATTTTTCCGAGTTGTTAGTCAGGGTATTTCGCATGGAAATGTTACCGGCAACCCTGTTATCCCTTTTGGAAATTAAGACGTTCGTGGAGAGAAGGATATTTCCCTTCGCCTCAAGCTGCCGTTCATTTACTAAGTATCACTACGAAGCCGTATAACTCGGGGCAGAGCAGTCGATAAAGCACAGATAGCAGGCTCATTGCTCATGAAGAAATGCGCGGAAGGGTCGGAATGAGATCGTAAATACGAAGGGCATGCAGCTAGGACTCGTAAAAGGTAACGCGCATAGCTTTGTTCCCGTTCGTCCCGAGCGTATCAGAAAAAACGTCGACTACGGTGTCGCATGTGCATGCAAGTACATCAAAGCCTCGGGAACGATCGGTCATTCGATCTCCGTTAAGCGTTCAACTCCAGGGCACGTACATAACTCGAAACTGGAATAGCCGAGGCGAGACCCCGAACGACCCTCGGCGGAAAAACAGTCAACCCCCGGTCACCTCACGGGGACAAATGGCCAGTTTGAATTTCCCGCAGCCTCTGCAGCCATCGATCCCGGGCGTCGTCGTCGTCGTCTCGGAAAACTTTCATCGCTGTAATTGGCTAAAAGACTCGCTGTCCATGAATCTAACATGAGCGAAACTTTTCCAATGAGAGATTCGAGCGCGGAAAAGAAAGAGGTCGAGAAACGTCTACGCACCACGCGATGTATATTTTAGGAAATTCGTTGTTGGGACAAACTTCTTTTTCTGCATCATTCATTAGCTTCGAGGGAGAGAGAGATAGAGAGAGGGAAGATGTTGCTCTGGGAAAATGAGCTCCCGTTGATGTTTCATTTTCTGATTACACGTCCGCCCCAGAAATTATACAGCGAATCTATTGATGATGTTACATCGCATTCAGCAGCGAATTTACATTATAATGTTAATTCGTGTTTTCATAATGTTACTTCACAAAGGATTATTACGTTACGTTGAAATTCGGACCGCGCGCGATTCAACAATGTAAATTCGTATTGGAATTATTATTTCGATGAGAAAACTCTCGCGCGTACCGATATAAAAAGTTAGAGTTTATTTCTGCAAAATCGTAAAGTGGCATTTCAGATGTCGGATTTCTACGAGTGTCCGTGGCAGCGTTTCCTAATCATATTTTGTTCGCTTACATTGGCACGATTAAATCTTGCTCGGCGGAAAAGAAAACGGAAAAGGAAATCGGGGAAATAAGATTAATCCGCTTCGAAGCCTCGTAAATTTATTCTAATCCTGCATTCGGCGTCTGTATGCTCGGCTAAGAAAGGCCGAGAGCAGTCGGAGCCAGGAGCAGAACGTCCACGCGTTATCCCAGTCACGTTCGTCTGGTTTTCTTTCGTTTTCCGACTGCCTCGCCTGTTCGTTTCTTCACTCTTTTACCCGCCGCGCTTTCTCGCTTTATCTCGTACTTTTTTCCAACCTCTGTCCAGTCAACTCATTTACTTTATTTCCCCCCATCTACTTACGCTTTTTCTTCTGTATTTTTCTTTGGCTTGATGCGCGCCTGAGCCGAGGGATAAATCCACTAAACACAGCAAAATTCTACTTTTAGCGAGGCTTTTTCTTTTTTCAAATCTTGTCTCTCAAAGGAAGAAAAACAAACATTACAAAGATTTCGAAGCGCATTAATTAAAATCGTTAGCAACGTCTTTTCTGAATGAAAAAAAGTCGTTTTCGTTACACTGATAATGTCAGAAGTAAAAAGTCCGCAACTTTCAACAAATCCTAAATTTATATTTCCGGTTATTTCGATGTATTTTTATCGTTTTTTTTTTCAATGTTAACAGGGAAGGAATTTAATTTAATTTTTTATGTAAAGCAGTTACAATTGTCACAACGAGCACTTTTATCAGCAAAAAAAGCAGCAAGATTCGTACGACTAGAGTTGTTTCATCTATTTATAAATAACATTAATGGCGTTTTTATACTCGAGTCATACTTATGATTTCGCTACATTTTTACAAACTGAAAGACCGTCACTAACTCTTTTTTACGCTAAACTTTAATTGTATTATTGTATTATGTACGACATCACGTAAAGAATTAAAAATTACAAAGCATAGTGAACAAACAAACATGAAAAGATTAATTTAATTAAAAACGGTGATCCGTCAAACTTTAGATGAAAATTACTTGTGAAGTCGCGGACATTTTTGTTTCCGGCAGAAGTACCATAGTAATAGATGGTGGGCACATGAAAGATTTCCACGCGGCGTTGTATATTTTTACCGGCATTGCAGCGATTAATATTCATGGACTCGCAAGCTGGAAAAAGCTCGATTTGTCATGCCGTCCTCATCGACGTTTCCAGTCCACTTTGGTAGACGGTGAAATTGTTCGCATTTTTTTGCGCTGTGATTTCTGGGAGCCTCGGATTCGTAAAAACATACATACGAAAAACAGTCTTTGTATAAATTAAGCGTAAGCAACGATACTCGAAAGAAAAGTGGGTTCCATGGAGCAGAGACTCCGAGCTATTTTTATCTCTATTGCCCCTATCCTTTTCCGTGTGATTTACATTATTGTGTAAGACGATTTTTCTTGCCATCCGTAGATTAGCAGGTGTTGAATCAATTTTATTTTTTATATTATTCGACGATATCTGTCGGTCCCTGACGTTCACTCCCTTCTCGTAAATTCTGGAGAGCAATAAATATTCTTATCTCACTCGTGAAGCGGAAAATCTTTGCCCGTCGAATCAATCGAAGCTCTGACAGATAATCCGAACATTTTTTTTCTTCCCGACAGGAAAGATCAGTAAAAATGTTCGTCCTTTATTGGTTTCTGTGCTTATCAGTGACGAAGTGCAGTGCGATTTCTTCGCATCGAATGTAAATCTCGATAAGTAACCTCTTAAGAGAAACGTGACTCCTCGAAAAGGATCTTGGAATAATAATGCCTGGGAAAAATAAATCGCTCCGTCCAGAAAATCAATTACGTTTATTTTACGATCAATTACGGTCGAATTCCGCCTTTGGTCTCGTAAAGTTTCCAGTGAAGTATGAAAAATCCTATCGTCTGCTGTGGGAAATGAATTCTTCAAAGAAGTCGAGAGGACATGAAATTGTAATGGGAAAAAAAGAAAAACGACTGAAAAGTAAACAATTCCAAAGGTTCATTTGAGGCGTGAAAACAGACTCCTATCCTATTCGCATTATATTTCACATGGTTTGCGTTTGTCAAATGTATAAAAACAGAAGCATGAAAAAGCCGGAGAGAGACAGTTGAATAGAGCGAATTTCAGCATCACAATTACGAGACGAAATTAAAATCAGTCGCGCATGCAAAGCGAGAGAACTTTTGACATCGCGACGTATTTAATTTTCCTTCCTTCTCTTGTGAACGAAAAATTGTGATAACGAGTGCTCAAAAGTTATCCGCGATTCGTAAATTTTTACCAAGTGTGAACTTCTGTCAACGTCCCTGGATGATCAAATTCACGGAATGAGATGTACACGTTAAATGTAATTTGCATCGAAAAATGACGGCGATAATTAAAAAGTTCGGCGCGAATGAGTTTCGAATCAGCTAAAATGTATAATTTCGTTTCACATTTCCCGGTGTATTTCGAAGGCGACAAAATTATGACGAGTGCTATCTCGTTATCCATTTTAATTTATTTTCCTTTTTCCCTTTGCTCATTTTTTCAAAACATATTTTTCTAATTAATTCAGTTTCCATTAAGATATTAATGTAAGCGAAATAAAAAAGCGTTTGAGTTTCCACGAGATCATGCGTCCCGTGTATTTTTGAAACCGCCGTTTGCACAAGCAACGAATACAGTTATTAAGCAAATTACACGGGCCCTAAATTTTCATAAAACAGCCGCTTTGGGGAGCAACAGACGCTGTAAGTTGATGCGAAGCCGGGTTTGAAATATTCGCGAGTACAGTCTCCCGACTCGAGGGACAAATAACGCCCGCTGCAGCTCGCAGTTGCACTCTCCGTGTCGTTTGATTAATTAAAAATTCTTTCGCGCGGCTATGTCCGTGTAGAAGCCGTGCCATTTGCACTTCGAGAGCGACGATAAGAAAGGACATTCGCGCCAGACTACGCGAGAAGGCTCTCGCTTCCTTCGCACTTTTTCACTCTCCCGTCCGGCAGACAAGGAAGAACAATTAGTGTCCGCTACATCGGTCGGCGAACTTGCAGCGCGAAGAAGAAAGAGCTCGACAAAATGTAGAACTTCGCCAGATGAGTCCGGTCGCTAATATACACCAAGTTTCGAGCTACGATTCCGACTCCGCGAAGAGTTTGGAGTTACTCCAATTTTACTAATGCACTCGTGCCGGGTGCCCTGTTAGACTTCGTTGCCCTCCCCGATCCATCTTGCTTTTTTGAAACGACAGCCAAGTAGGGAGGCTCCTCCGCGGCCGTTCCTGCTTCAACTCGAGCTATCGCTACTCGACCAAATTGCTAATACTGCGCTATCTTTTGCCACTTGCTCTTCCCGGTACTTTGATAAATACTCTTGCGCCGATCGCTCCGCATAATTACTTAACACTTGAAGCAGTTGCGTTTTTCTCTGACGTATTAAATCACTTTTTGACAAATCGAAACTTTGCAGCAAGAGAGAGGCTTGTACGGTGAAATAAATCAAGTTTCCGAAAAGTACAAATGTTGGAATTCTGGTTGTTTTATATACTATCTACACGCGCCGTTCCTGATTGAATCATGTTTCAAGTTTTTCATAACTGAACAAATAACAAAGTTTGTTTGTGGGCGATGGAATTTAATAAACTTTTTTTTGACGTATTTTGCCATGTAAAATGTAAATTGTGGCAATAAACCAGCGATGTGCAGATTCGATTAATGGTTGACACGTTAACATACATATTGATATGCATTTCATACCGAAATAGGATTATCCACTTATGCTGAGAAAAAAGTTATGGGTTTGAACAGTGGAACAACAGCGTACGCGCGTTACGTAACTGCGAGAAATAACCAAAAAGGCATTTTAATTGATAAATTTCATTGCTGTAGTTATCTTAATTGAAAGACTCTTATGAAATCAATTGGATTTATCTAATGTTTCATTGTTGTTTCTTGATTCTTGCTTTACATCATTATAACGAAATCATTCGCAAATCGTCTAAATCCGCAAAATTAATTCAGATCGATTTCTTGTAATAAAGGGCTATTGTAATCTAAAATAATACTATGTAGAACAGTTGAATTTTTTAATTTGAAATGAAGGACAGACCGAGTAGCGAACAAGTCTTGAGTTAGGTATGGCTTTATTTTCATTTCCAGATGTGATTATTTGAGAAAAATGCCAATTTTTATCAACTTTAGATAGTTTCGAGGCATCAACATTTTTTATTACCAATTGGACAATATGATCATCCATGAGTAAATAAAAGAACAAATTTTACATGAGTACATGTATTTTTCATGAGTACAAATTTTTCGCCGGTGAAAAAAAAATGATTTAGAATACTAAATTTTTATTCAAGTCCAAAAAGCTGTTTAAATTTTCAGTCTTTTCAGTAATGATTTAAATCACGATTCCAACGATATAAAGTCCCTAAATTCACTGAAATTGTATTTCGTGAAATAACCAGACCTCTCAAACCATGAATAAGGTGAACAACAAAAGTTTTCGGAAAGAAAACACTGAAGAAAATTTGTTAAGAGATTCAAACTGCAATTCACGTTTCGACGTAAAAAATATTGATGTAATAAAAAAAAGTTCAGACCTACCTGATACAGTGAATTTACACACTTTTTACACCTTTTCTTCATTAGTTTGTTATTGCGTTTAGAATTACAACTTTTTTAATTAAAAAATGTTTATGTTCAGACAAACGATATGTTTTGAAGCCATATATCATGAATTTAAAACATCACCATTAACATTCGAGGTATAAATTAACATTGGAAAAGTATTCCACTGTGCAATCGTTAAAAAAATATTTTCTGAATGAAAAATTTCCATAAGTCACAAGGTCTCATTTGCAAATCATGGTTGAAATTGTCTGGTCCCTGCGGGACGCAAATTCGCGTTATTTATGCTCGGTGCGTTGTATTGTCTCGGCGAGGGTGAACTTATGGAATCCGCAGAGTCGCATATGCGCTCAAGTGGCGAGTAATGCAAGATGCAGCGCGACACGCTCCAGATATTGTTTCCAACTGCTTGGGCGACAAGTGCAACGAGACACCGCGAATTCCGAGCCGCTGTTGCAGTTCTATGCAAATCCTCGCGGTGTGTCGAGTATCAAAAATCAAGGTCGCCCGTTAAAGTCGCCTCCATTACTTCGCGCTTTTCCACTTACCTGACATTCATGTCGTTCTATTTTCGTTCTACCGCAAATAATCTTCTTATTATGTACCTACTTTGATTACTTGTAGGGACTTTTTTTCGGTTCGCTGAGAAATGCTGCACGGTCGGAAAACGTGTCTTCATTCAGAGCCTTTATACTCCGAGAAAACAAACTCGATCTCATTTCAGAAAAGTTTTCTCATGAATTCCGTACGTTCGACCGAAGTTATCAGGAGACAAGTGACATTTTCCAGATTTAACTAGATAAAAAAAATAACAAGAAGTATAAAAGTTTTTCCGAAGAAACCACTCTACAATTGTTGGCTTGTTAAAATTGTATGCGTGCTTCAATAAATTAGAATAGCAATACCATTAAAAACAGAAATCCGTCCGTTTGTAATGAATGAAAAGATTCGGTGATGACTTTGTGCGGATTCCACATGACTCGATGTCATGAGAATGTAGTTTTTCGACGGTGTCAACAATAAACGTTTCGAGATTGATAAGCGACACGAGGAAATAGACTCGACCGTGTAGTGTAACCCGTATATTTTCGTAGTCGCTCGGAAATAGCCTACGGCCGATCTAATATTATAATAGCGATGACTCTCGCGACGAGAGTGCCAGGCAGCAGTTCCCGGTTCCGTAGTACAGCATGCTCTGTCGCTCGTGAAACAGCCGAGTAAAGTAGCGACGCGTGTTCCGGGTGATATCACGAGTGAATGCTTTTTTTACAAAGTGTACAAAGCATTTTATGATTTTTATCCCTCAAATTATAATGCACATTTTTCAATACTATAGTATTTTCAAGTGATTTCTTACGTAGTGCAAATAATTTCATCGATAATTTTTAAGGGCATATTAAACTAATAATTATTCCTACGCGTTTAATTAAGCAAAGAAAACTCAAAGTGCACATGTGGAGTGTAAAAAGCGTGTTCTCAATGGGATACAAACCTTGCCACTCGTAACCTTTGAAAAAAGTCGAGAAAAACTCGACTTCCGCGATTTTCTCATCGTTTGTGAACAACCGGTTTTCGTACGTCGACTTTAATCTGCATATTACGTGTGTAAATAACGCACCGGCACTACTGAACCAAGTTTTTCCCTCGAGTAAATTTGCTCGCTTCTCGAGTGAGGGATTCCTCGCATTTGCAGTTTTTCACGACTGCGGTAGTCGCGGCTCATCGCGAAAATTTATTCGAATTTTTTTCGTCAAGCCGAGAGAGAATGAAGAACGAAGACAAACCTGATATCAGTGACGTTGCGACAACGTAAAATGTGAAACGTTTTATTCTTCCACCATTCAAAGAGAAAAAGACACGCGAAAAATGACGACTTTCGTGATTGTTTAAAATTTGCCTCGTTTGAAAATGCAGTGAGCCTGAGATGTCACGTCGAAATTCAGAAATGGTAATTTGCAATATCCAAGTAGAGTATCTTTGAAAATAGAGAAGTTCTTTCATGAAGAGCGGCATTTGTGTCGAAAACAGGAGCAAGAATCTGGGATAATTGTGTGTTGGCGAATTCCTCTGGGGATTCTGTGCAATCGGGGCGCAGAAAACTAAAGCAGATTACGAGTTATCGAGAAGACCAGGTGGAAAGCTGGAAAATTTGATGCTCCGTCGTCTTTGTCACAATGAAACCCAAGGAAAAAGATGTTATTTGCTCTGCCAGAGAGCATCAAATTTTCCGAGTTTAATTTCCTCTACAGGAAAAGCTCCTTACTCCGGAATCGCCAAAGTATCGAATCGTTCATAAAAAAACTTTGTCTGATTATGTGATTGGGAGCCGCAGTTACGCGACCAAAGTAGCAGTAAGAAGGCTCCTCGATGTAAGCTTATTCACGCTTAACGAGAACCCCGGACAATCTGGGGAACATCACTCGAGGAGACGCTGCAAGCATGAGCAGTTAAATTTTAAGAGTGGTATTTGGACAATGCTTCGCGCTCCCTCGTTCGATGATATTGTCTGAAGCATTGTTCGTTGAATTAGTAGTTACCAAGCAATTTGATTGCCCCAATAAAATTTTACCCTGCTTCGCCTCCGGAGATTATGCTCTCTTTCGCACCGTTGCTGTTAATGAATTTCTTTGTCATTATTCGTACCTTAGTTTTTAAAAAAGAGAGACTTCTTTCTCATGATGATTCGAGATGATAAAAGTACGTGTTTGAAATGTTGTGCAGGTCAACGGTGACGATGACTGGGAATACGAGGAGATCGTGCTGGAGAGAGGAAGCGCCGGTCTTGGTTTCAGCATCGCCGGTGGTACGGATAATCCGCACTTCGGCAATGACACAGCTATTTATATCACGAAACTCATACCGGGCGGCGCAGCCTCTGCGGATGGTCGATTGTGTGTCAATGATACGATACTCCAGGTGAACGACGCTTCCGTCGTCGATGTACCACACGCCACGGCTGTCGACGCTCTCAAAAAAGCCGGCAATACTGTCAAACTCGTATGTACTGAACAATTTCACTTATTTTTTCCGGCGTGCATGGTGGCCCACGAAGTCTGGAATACCTGAAAAAGTCAGGGAATAGTTGCAAAATCTGACAAAAATCGGGGACTTGGTCTTGTGATATCTATTGTTGTTGTGATATTTAAAAAAAATTCCAATCTGGAAAAGTCGAGGGATTTTATTTCTTAGAATTTGTGACCACATGTTCGATTTTCGTTCTGCAAAATTTAAGGCTTTTAATAGGGGACTTCTCAATCTTTTTCAAATTTCGAATACTCGTTTTTGTTACAACAATACTGCGATTTTAAACGTAAAAAATAATAATCGGTGACCCAGAAAGTCAACATATCGCAATAATTCGCACTATTGTATAGCTAGAAACTTGAAATTGCGTATGAAGGTAAATTTTACAATTATATTCCATGTGTACATTGATCAACTTTCATTCGCGGCAATATTTCTATAAAAACACGCAATGTTCCGAGGTACAGCGCTCTCTCCTACCTTGGGCCACTTCATTTCTCAATTTTTTTGACAAAAAAAAATTAAAAATTCTACTTACTAACGTATTGAAAAAAAGTTGAAAAATGGCTCAATGTATAAAATTGAGCGGGCGACTCGGACGAGATGATTGTAGTTGGTCTACTAATTTAAAATCGCATGTAACACATATTTTAACGTAGTCAAATTTTTAATATTCTTTTTCATTTAAAGAACCAAATTTATTCAGGAAAAAGCAATCATTAATTCAACCCAAAGCACACAATAAAACCGAAGAAAGATTGTTGCGTCTCCGCGCATAAAAAATCTAAGATTTACTGCATTTTATTATGAAAAATTGTGCTTCTTGTTGAAAAAAGTTCAAAGGTCTGAATCTGCAGCAAGTCAATTTTCGAGCCAAAAATTTATGAGAAATAATAGATTCGAGTCATTGTATTATGAAGTTAAGATTTTTTAATTTAGCAGACACTGTGTGCATACAATGCCAAACTAAAATACTGGGTCTGTTACTTGACTATAATTAAATCAAAGTAAAATAATTTGCGTATAAAATAGTAGGTATGGCATAACAAAGGACGCTATTAAACTTTTCGTTAATTCTGTTGAGTGGTTAGACCGGGTATTTTAGTTTGGCATTGCATGTACATATTTATGAATTTGAAACTAAATTTTGAACAAGTTTCAAGCTTTATATTACTCACGACTTGAATTTCTCATTTTCCGAAAATGTTTGGCAAACCTTGGCTCAACAATACACCTGACATTTGATTCTTCAAAAAGGGCATTTTTAGAATATTTTACAATACAAATCTTTTATAATAAAATAAGGTATGTAGATATGTATTGACAATGCATCTACATATTGACTCAAAGAAAAGCTTTTTGGGTCAAAACATGTTTTGGCGAACTTTTATTGACAAAATGTTGAGCTGAACCAATGAAATCAGTTTAGATTGTCCTGCTGGATCAATTAATCATAAAGGCCGTACTTATGATTTTTTTATAACATATTTAAAATATAACGGAGCATATAAAGTACAATTTCGATATCAACAAACAAACTTTCCTAGATCAAATTTGCAATGTTTCAAAATAAATAGAAAAAGTTGAGATAGTTTTCCAAATGATGTGTAAAAACATAAAAACTTCGTTTTTCCTTAGTTTATGAAAAAATCGAGGTGGTCCGAGGTTAAAACGCCTCTCCCCTACTTCAAAAGAAAAGAATTGCGTGATTCGGGTTTAATGTTGCAATCCAAAACAAAATTGAAAAGCTCAAGCTAAATCGTAAAACTGCGAATTGAATTTCCGAGGGATTGCGGTCGATTTTTTGTTTAATCGAATTCAGAATCGGTTGGGTGTCGTCTCCGAAAACGGCACTACCAAACCGAAGCGGAATTAAGCTCTGCGGCAGATTGCGGAACGCGCGAGACAATGGTGAGCGACGGTGGTTGGCTGTTGTGAAAGGGGAGCCGGTCGTTGAAATGTCCAATTATTGTAGCGGGACATGTCGAGATAACCAGCCCCGGCAACAACAATGCTCTCGGAGACGTCGACTCTTTTTCTTCCTCGGCCATCTTTCTGTTATTTTTCGCTGTCGCTCCTGAATACCTCGCAAACGAATCGATAAAGTGTAGACAGATAAGCGGCTTAGGAGTGAGTAATGTAGCATAAGTGAAATGTTCAGCGAAGCTCGATAAAACATTTGGAGAAAGACGAGGACGGAGAGAGAGATATGAAGGATTTCCAGCCTTTTTTTTATCTTGCCTCGGATAAAAATCTTTTATTTAGCGGAAAGAACATACTTTTTCAAATATGTACATCGAGATTTATCGACGAGTGTAATGAAGTAAAAGTTTGTTGGTACAATCCGAAATAATACGAGCGTATATTTTAGGTTAATGTATAAGGTCTTATTCGGAGAGGAATCGCATGTCGGAAATAGCAATAGTCAGTTTAATGCCCCGAGTTGGAATTGCCTTCATACTTAGCGCGAGGATTAACCAAGAAAACTTTTCATATAAAAGATGAGCTATATTTTACAACCGGGATCATTGCGTCCAAGTTAATTAAAGATGAAAACAGATTAATCGCGAAAGCTTTTAATAGTCGCGCGTTCCTTTTCTGCATTTTTTCATTCGTAGAAAAGCTTGCAAATATTTGGTTCATCGCGGAATTGTGCACGACCGCGTCTGCAAATCACGATCAATGATGAAAAAATCGTAACTTAATCTGGCACTCATTCAATTTTCAGTATGTCCGTCGACGGCGGCAAACGCAGCTGACGGAAATTGAGCTTGTCAAAGGAAACAAAGGTTTGGGCTTCAGTATCGCTGGTGGTATTGGCAATCAGCATATTCCCGGTGATAATGGGATATACGTCACGAAAATTATGGAGGGCGGTGCGGCGCAGGTCGACGGCCGACTCATAGTCGGCGACAAATTGGTCGCTGTCAGAAATGCATTGGTGAGTAACAAGGCCTCATTTGACCGATTGACGCTCTCGGGAATCGCAGTCGTCGTCTTCGATATTCGATTTTGAGATTTGTATCTAACCGGTTACGAAAAACTTTCCGAAACTCGAAGAACAATCTTAACAAATGAAAAATGTGTACAAGGGAATCTATAATTTGTCGGCATTTGGTCTTTCGTTTTCAAAAATTACTGAAAAATGGAAACAACATTTAACGGACAATTTAACTTGAAACCTCGGCACTTATAACAATTTGTTGTTCGAAAATATAACCGTAATCGAGATTATGAACCACCCTCCTCAAACTCTTTCTAGCAATCTGTTATTTGTTATTCTGATTATTCATTTTGGATTCTGTAAATTAAAAATTGGATACGAAATTTTAAAG
>JABFQM010001169.1:0-23826 GCA_022816865.1 Zelostemma sp. ZL-2020
ACAACATGTTTGACAAAAATCCGACCTCAAGACACGCGTTTTCACAGAAGCCACTTTACTGCACAATTACTTCGTTGGTAGTTTTTTTTCCTCAAGTTTGTGACAATGACACCTTGCTTTCTTGGCTTGAAATCAAGTTTTGGATTGCCAACAACACGTTTTGCAAAAAATCCGACCTCAAAACACGCGTTTTCACAGAAGCCACTTTACTGCACAATTACTTCGTTGGGAATTTTTTTTTTTAAGTTTGTGACGATGACACCTCACTCCCCCTGCTCAAAATAAAATATTAGGTTGCAAAAAACACGTTTTATAAATAAACAAACACATTAAATAATCGGTGTTTTTATTAAACGACGCATGACTCACAAAAAGCTTTGCGATGTGGAAGCAGCCAAAACTTCATCAACGCACTTCCCCAGCGTGTCCATGGCAAAATTAATATCGTCCGAGTTCAGCGCGACCGACACGCAAATCCTCAAACTCGGTCGCGGACGTTCGCGTTCCGCCTCCAAATACGCCGGCATTATGATCGCCACATTGCGTTCGAAGCACAATTCCGAGATCCGCTTCAACAGTTCCTTTTCTTCATCGAAATCCCGTTTTTCCGCGAAGTAAACGTGTTTTACGGGAGATTCCGGGAAGCTCGGAGTTGAAAGTTGATCGAGAGATTGGAGGCGAGCGTTCATGGAAACGCAGTTCGTTTTGAGGCTTTCGAAGAATTCGGGACGATTTTCCAAGATGTTGAGGGAAGTTATCGCTGCGGAAGCGAGTAGAGGTGGGAGGGACGCGGAAAAACAGTAACCGAGGCCCGAAAGTCTTTGGTGCTCGATGATGAACGAGGAACCGACGCAAAAACCGCCGATTGATCCAATGGCGCATTCCAACGATCCTTGAAATCGATTGTAACCAAGAAATTTACAAAAACCGTGTAAACTGTGAAGCCAACTTCGTAGTTTACGCAAGAATTTTGAAACATCGCGTTTTGGATAAAAGTAGGGTTAAAGTGGAGAACAGCGCCACCGCGCTGAAGTTGGCTGCGGAAGTGCTGCCAACTTTGAAACGTCGACTCTAAAACTTCATTTCCGACGTTTGCAAAGGCTGATTTGAAAATTTAATTCGGTATCTCTTTAGGGGGCTCATCTTGTCCAAGTTTCCAATTGTCAGACTCGATCAGAGCAGTTTCTTACTAGAAGCTAGTAACATTTCGTTTACTCGCAGCCATGTTCGGACTAGTACCACTGTTCTCCGCTAGGGCCACAATAAGTGTAAATTCTTCGTCTTACCCATGATCATATCGACGTCTTCAACAGGGACGCCGAAATGTTCGGTAACGCCTTTCCCACGCGCGCCCAGCGTGCCAAAAGAGATACTTTCGTCAACAAAACTCCTCAACTTGTACTTCCGGCAAAGTGGAATGAGTTCCGGAAGAGGGCAAATTTCCCCCGTGTTCATGTAAATTCCTTCGACAATGAGGAAACGGCGGGTTTGCTTCTTTTTCGGGTTCTTCTTCGCCGCGTTTTCCTCCGCCATCAACAGTCTTTCCAAATCTTTCGCGTCGTTGTGTTTGAAATACTGAATCGTTGATTGGGAAGCGTCCAGGCCTTTCTGGATGGCAAAGTTCACCTTTTCGTCGGCGAATACGAGGTTTTTGCGCTTGCAGTAAGCGGGAATCGCAGAAGCGGCCGTGCTAAAACCGTAGGAGTAGATGACGGCTTCTTCCAATTCTGCGGACACAAGTTTCATTTCGAAGTCCGCGGTTAAAACGCGAAGATTTCATCACTGGATTTTACCGTGCAAAAACGAAAGTATTTGGAGTTTTCGCCACTTGCTATAGGGTTCGATGTCTTGAAAAAAGCGAATCTCTGACCGTTTTTCATTTGTTTTCTTTTTTAAGTCGTTATATCTCTGAAACTATGTACCCTATCTGAAAAATGTTTATACAAAAGTTGTAGAGAATTATCACTTCTATAATATTTATATTAAGTATTTTTATCGTAAGGGTCACCGGAACTGAGATATTGGGGAAAAACCAAGCTAACAAAAGTTACGCGCGATTGTCATTTGTTTTTTTCTTTAAATCGTTATATCTCCGAAACTATGTATCTGATCTGAAAAATGTTTATACAAAAGTTGTAGAGAATTATCACCTCTATAATATTTATTTGAAGTACTTTTATCGTAAGGGTCACCGGAACTAAGATATTGGGCAAAAACCAAGCTAAAAAAAGTTACGCGCGATTGTCATTTGTTTTCTTCTTTGAGTCGTTATATCTCCGAAACTATGTATCTGATCTGAAAAATGTTCATACAAAAGTTGTAGAGAATTATCACCTCTATAATATTTATGTGAAGTATTTTTATCGTAAGGGTCACCAGAACTAAGATATTGGGCAAAAACCAAGCTAAAAAAAGTGACGCGCGATTGTCATTTGTTTTATTCTTCAAGTCGTTATATCTCCGAAACTATGTATCCTATCTGAAAAATGTTTATACAAAAGTTGTAGGAAATTACCACCTCTATAAGATTTATATCGACCATTTTGATCGTGGGGGTCACCGGAACTAAGATATTGGGCAAAAACCAAGCTGAAAAAAGTGACGCGCGATTGTCATTTGTTTTCTTCTTCAAGTCGTTATATCTCCGAAACTATGTATCCTATATGGAAAATGTTTATACAAAAGTTGTAGAGAATTAACACCTCTACAATATTTATTTCGACTATTTTGATCGTGGAGGTCACCGTAACTAAGATATTGGACAAAAATCAAGCTAAAAAAAGTGACGCGCGATTGTCATTTGTTTTTTTCTCTAAATCGTTATATCTCTGAAACGATGTACCCTATCTGAAAAATGTTTATACAAAAGTTGTAGGAAATGACCACCTCTATAAGATTTATATCCACCATTTTGATCGTGGGGGTCACCGGAACGAAGATATTGGGCAAAAACCAAGCCAAAGATACCGTCATTTTTGCAAGGCAAAGTCCTTTTATCGCTCTTTTGATAAAACTATGTTTCTTATGTAAAAACTGTATAAATCAGTCGTTAAGGTAGAAAATCCGTCTCCGCCTCCGACTTACGGTGTTTTAGAAACTCACAGATTTTAATGATTAATGAAGTAATTTACAATAATAGCATTATCTCGTCATTTCTTCGAGACCAATTGTTTGATGAGGGATATCACGGATTTCCTACCCTAAAATTCATCTTATCGATCCAAGCGACGCGAGCGCCACCAACGGATTTATAAGAAAACAAGACCCCATAAAATAAACATACGAACCCATGAATTTCGCCAATCGTTCCTCCAGTTCCAAATGCACGTCGACAGTCCCATAAAACCCCCTTGGACCACAAGAACCAACCCCATACTTGCGCACTGTCGCAATCGCGACGTCCTCGATCTCTTTGTTCTTCGTAAAATTGAAATAATCATGACTCCCGAGATTCAAACAATCCCTGTTATCGATAACCACGCGTTTCCCATCTCGCGACGTGACTTGTCTCGGTTTCGGAACATCGCAATCTTTCGGAACTGCCCCGATCAAAGGTTCCGGGTTAAACGCCGCCAACTTGCTCTCGACTTCCTCGTCGCTCGGTCGAGTATTTCGTCTGCTCGTCCCGGAATTGTTCAACCGCCTTTTCGCGAGAAACCACACGATCCACAGAACGACGAACGCTTCCAGGAACGTGTGGTATTGCGGGATTTTACTGAAAATGTCCATGGATTCCAAGAACGCGAACTTCGAATTCATTGTTATGGTTAGGATCGCGTGTTTTGTTTTCCGAGAACTGACAATTGACGATCGGTTGGCTTTCTCTGTCCAACGCGGCACGAGTAGACAAGGACATCCGATACTCGAGCGCTCTTTCACGAACGCCGCGACAGCAGCGCCACGTTTGAATCCGAAAAACGCGCGAAATCGGGTTCTTTTGTTTTCGAAACGTTGTTAAATGGGGAGAGTCGGGAGAGTTTCGCGAAGAGGCAATGATTTATTCATGTTTTTCGTACTTTTTACGCGGCGAAATAAAGACGCGTTCGTGACGCATCGGGCATGCCATCTTTACCGACAGAGTGAGTCATTGTCCAAGCGTGTTCCGAGCTCGACGCAACCTTTGTCAGTGCGTGCATCCAGTTCATTGCCCACGGTGTTTAGATCGCCGAACTACTCACTTCCTCGCCGTTTTTCGGCGAAAGTGGAGCAAACGCGTCAAGGTCAAATCATTCGCGCGTAGTAAACACATAACCTCGATCGCTTTTCGAACTATTTGTCCATTCTTTTTAGGTGTGATGTGTGTCATTGATGACATGATAGTTGTCTCCGATACTCAGTGATTCATTTGAAAAATGGTGAGTTTTCATTAACAACTTTGTTAATTTGGCTTTTGCCCAAACGCGTGTTTTGACGGGAAATTTTTCCTGAAATGAGTGTATTCGGTTACAAAACTTCATTTGAAGTCGAGGAAACGAGGTTTCATCGATTGAATTTCGGAGAAAAATCGATTTTCGATCATTTTACGCGAACCGTTTCTCGTTGTTAACGGTTTTTTGAATTTCTCAACTGCGAAGCGTTGATAAGGTTTAGAGGACAGAAATTACCTCGATTCGTCGTTATCGGAGGCTTCTCATCGAAGTACGATGCCCGATAATCGACAGCGGAATTCACCGATAATTAGTTCGAATTTTTGCACCGTTTTCCGTTTTCGCAATTCGTTGCCTAATCTGCCTACGCAAAAAAAGGCTATAAAACCGTTTCCCTTTCACTCGGGAAAACAGCGAGGCTAAAGACCGCGACAAGGCGGGAAACCTCGCAAGAAGTTTACATTATTCATAATCTCCCGGTGAAATCGCACAAATTCTGTGCACAAAACGCGGGGACTTCCGGTGCTTCATATTTTTGAATGTCAATCGTCTCGTGCGTGAGCCACTTGAGATTTATGCGTCTGTGGATGGAAATAAATGCAGGCTTTACGCCGCGCCGATTTTGTCACTGCACCGGAAGTCCCGTTTTTTATGCCCAGGAGTTATATTTAAGGTGTTATAGCCTTTTTTTCACGAAAACCGTAGAAAGTCGCTTCTTACGAAAGTTGAGAATCCGAAGATTAGAAGTAACGGAAATTACGAAAATCATTGATGGACAATGTAAAACTGCACGAAATCATCATTAAATAGGCAACACATTTTTCTCTCGACTATCATTCACCTCAATAATCTGATCGATCACAAAAATATTACGGAACCTAATCTAATCGAGTCCCGAGATAACATTTCGGTTGATTTTCGCGTAATTTATCGATGATTTTTGCTCATGAGATAAAAAGAGACGAGAATCTGTGTCGATTGTACGTTTGTCTGCACCATAGATTTCCCTTTCAAGAAAAGGCGAAGAAACGTCGATATGACGTAAGAATGTCTCGCAGGTTGGCTCGTGTTTTCAATTTTCGGCTTGAAAATCACGCATTTCCTCTAGTTTTCAACAATTGATTAGATTTGGAAACTTGTCTGAAATAGCTTTTTCCAAAAATAGAATATTTGACGATAGTTTTAGTGGAATACGTTCAAAGTTGATAAGATTCCTTCAATGACTGTCCAACTTTCAATAGCTTATCAATCGTACGTAATTGAAACTTTGTTTTCAACAGCGTCTAATGAATAATTGACCAATTCAATTGTTTACGCGTATTCGTCGTCTTTCGGTTTGTCGAAATGTTCTTTCCGTTATACGCAACGCAATGGAAAAAAAGGTGCGACGAACCCGAGGACGTCGTTATAATGACAGAATATACATCATCTGTGGTCGCTCTGAAAACCACTGTATATCGTTGCTTTGTGTACTGAAACATTATAAAGGTTAGGTTAGCTCGCCACCGTCATTGAAATATGGACTATTTCATCTGATGACGGCTTTCAAAATATATTTTCAATGATCATTTACATGGAAAACTTATATTTCATCCAAAAAAGCGATAACAATTGGAATAAATGAACCTACGAGCTGATAACGACGAAGTTTGAGCGTTGACTAATGGCATGATGTCATCGTGGAAAAATGAAGCTACACGGGAAAAAATGGTGATGTCATTCTAACATGGGCGACCGATGTAGCCAACTTCATGTTAGCTCAACCGCGGCACCGATGTAGAATCTACATCGAAAGATCGTATAGGATTTACAGCGAGCAGCATGTAGGCGGGTTTTATGTGTTGCGCGCGCAACAAAGACGGCATCATGAGAGCATGCCAAGTGTGATGAAGACAAACCGTTCAATCAAGTTTCTGAAAATTCATAACTAAATAACTATCGGTCGTACGAAGCAGCTCACTTGGCCTTTTCAAATTCGAATAATCTTATCATCCCACCAAAAAATTACAAAATCGCTAAAATTATTTGTTACCTCTATTGTTTATAAATAAATTGTTCATTACAAAATGCAGGCATTTTTGGATTTAGCGGATCAAAAAACATAGAATACCGCATTTTTTGTGAGGGAAATTGATATTTATACGGAATCATAGCTATTAATACGAAAATGATGATAATTTTGTGACCCGCAATCCAACATCGAAATCGATGTTGATCCAACACGGATGACGCTACATCGTTTTATGTGTTAGATTAACACCGCTGCCCTCTATAGAACCTACATCGACGAGCGATGTAAGCGCTACAGAATTCCCTGCACATCCAACAGCTTTCGATGTACATCTTACATCCTTTTTTTCCCAGTGTACGACGTCCCAAATGTCGAAATCGTACATGCGTTATCAAAAATATCGCGTGTGTCACGGGGACAAGGTCTTTTCACGCCGAACGCGATGTTTGCAGCACGAACACTCTCGATGTTTATACAGTGCTGCAAACATCGCGCTCGGCGTAAAAAGACCCATTTCGTCCTTTGATGCGCAATGTACTATTTTATACCACATGCATGATTTCGATCTTTTTTACGCATTTTGATGACGTCATCCCGGTAAAAATGTGATGACTTAGCATCGATTTTCCACGATGTCACGCTCGAACTTCGTCATTTCCAGCTGACACGCATAAAAAATGTCGCAATCGTACATGCGTTATAAAAAATATCGTGTGTCTTTTTACGCCTTTTTACGCACATTTCACAGAATTGAGAGGGCCACAAAGTTGTCTGTTTTGCCTAGTAACTAATATTTGTATTGTAGTTTATGAAAATCACAAAGAAATTTTTCATGATACAACCTTAATGACGCATCCTGCAAATTTTGGGTAAAGTCCATTGTTGAATGATGCGTCAATGTTCATGTACTTGAACTTCTGCGATGATTGAAATTCGAAGAGCGATAAATATCGAACCTCTGACATGTTCAAAGGTGTACCATTGGCAGAGTCAAGATGTCAAAGTGTCGGGAGTGGACGACATGGTGCTCCTGCCCAAGGTCACCAACGACGCGATCACGGACAATCTTAAGAAACGGTTCATGGACGACTACATTTACGTATCCTTTGAAAAGCTTCCAAAACTATGACCATTCCTCGCGTTTCTGACATTTCCTGAAAGAATAATAGACCTGCATCGGGCCCGTTCTCGTCTCCGTCAACCCTTTCAAGCAAATGCCGTATTTCGGGGAGAAAGAAATCGAAGTTTATCAAGGAGCGGTGAGAATTCATGAAAGAACTTATTGAAAAACTTATCGAATAGTTGATGTTTTACCCATAAGGCCCCGTTCGAAAACCCGCCGCACATTTACGGACTGACGGACGAAATGTACAGGAATATGTTGATCGACGCCGAAAGTCAATGCGTGATAATCAGGTAAGCGAATGAAGTAACGAAGTGATACAAAAAAAACGAAATGGATCTTCGTTAAAGTGGAGAATCCGGCGCGGGGAAAACTGTGGCCGCTAAATACATCATGGCGTACATTGCGAGAATTAGTGGCGGTGGCGATAAAGTGCAAAAAGTCAAAGACGTGATTCTGGAATCGAACCCTCTTCTGGAATCCTTCGGCAACGCCAAAACCATTCGGAACAATAACAGTAGTAGATTCGTAAGTGTTCCGCCATTTCTGAAACTCCAATTATGGAGACACCGATGACATTAGCCAAAATGGCGCGACAATAAGAAGTTACTTTGCAAAGGGGAAATACGTGGAAATGCAGTTCGGGATGGGGGGACAACCATGCGGGGGAAAAATTTCGAATTTCCTCCTGGAGAAGTCCAGGGTGACCCTGCACAATCCGGGAGAGAGAAATTTCCATATTTTTTACCAGCTCGTGACCGGAGCTGATCAGCAAATGAAGTGTGAGTAGAGAACGCGATTATCGTGATTCGAGACATTGAATTGAAATCGTGAATTGCTCTTCAGCCGACTTCGGATTAACGGATTTGGATTACTACAATTACCTCAGTTACGGCGGCAGCCACAAAGTAGACGGCACCAACGACGCGCGGGATTTTCAAGAAACTTTGAAAGGTAGAACTTGCACATTTTCATTTTCAAAATTACAATGTTAACATAGCGATGGATCAGATTGCCAATGGCAATCAGGTTCTATCAAAAAAGCGGGAAGGCGAGTGACTCGAAATGGCCAAATTCAGAGTGACTGGAATGAAACGACATGTACAGTCTTGGTCATATATGTTTATGTTCTTTTATGGGGTAAACGTTTTTTGTGGCTTCTGTCGAACGAAATTCGACATAACTTTTCTCTACAGCCGGGATCGCGATGGCCGTTACGTAACGTTACGTTACGTTACGTTACGGCCATCGTGATCCCGCAACGTCATCAAACATTGCATTTTCCGCACCAGCGCTGAGCGTTATGGGGATCCATGATTCGGAAACAAACGACATTCTCCGATTGGTCGCTGGTGTCCTCCACTTGGGGAATGTCGAATTCACCGAGACCGAAAATTACTCTCGTGTCGCTGACAAAGATTGTAAGTGAAACAAAACACTAACCCCGAGTAAAAGTGATAGGAAACTCTGCATTTCTAACAGTTCTGGATTTCCCGGCGTTTTTGTTCGGGATATCACCTGAACAATTATCCCATAAGTTAACGTCGAGGGAATTCGAGTCGAAGTGGGGGAGCCAATCAGAGAGCCTTGACGTCACGCTCAACGTCAAACAAGCGCATTACGCTCGAGACGCGCTAGCCAAAGATATTTATGCGAGATTGTTCGACTACTTGGTCAAGGTCATTATTTCTTGAGGAACTTTTCGTTACTTTATTGTTCGATTGGTTGAACATCCGAGGAACAAAATTCGAACTCGAATATTTGAGGTTAAGACGTTCCATTCGGGTTATGAATTTTCAGAAAGTCAACTCGGCGATGGAAAGCACATCGGGAACATTCGATGTGGGTATTTTAGATATCTACGGTTTCGAGATTTTCGATAATAACGGATTCGAACAATTCTGCATCAACTTTGTGAACGAAAAACTGCAGCAGATTTTTATCGAGCTGACATTGAAAGCCGAGCAAGTGAGTACCGCAGTTTTCATTTAACGCGATTCTTTTTCAGGAAATTGATCAAACTTCATCTCAGTATCGAAAATTTAGACACCTCGGACCTTCATCGAACAGGCACATAACCTTACTCGTAAAACCACCGATGCCGGAAAACATGTGTTTTCATGAATCGATGCATTTATATGAATAAATATCGAATAGAAGCAATGAAAAAGACCTATTTGTTGCTGAAAAGTGCTCATTTCTGTAATTATCGCGAAATATCCGATCGACGTGAGAGACTGTTGAAGTGGCGAGATGTCGCTAGTCGCGACATCACTTACAGCGATCGGATAACTTCTTTTTCACATCGAAAACACATGTTTTCCACCATCAGTGGTTTCATAATTCTGCCTACGATCGCCATATCTTCCGACTTCTTTAACTAGAATTCTGTTTGTACTCTCGATATACATTTTCCGCAAGCAACGAATCAAAGGGAAAAACTAGGAAGGTGTTCTCTATGAAAAAATATTTATTCCACTCGATAAAATACAGTTTGTCAGTAGCAACAATAAAAATCTTCGCGATCATCGGAAATTCCCTGAGAAATGAGAAGAGAAAACCACGACGCATAAATACATAAATACCAACGAAAATCAGCTGCCGAAAAATGCCGGCATCTCGGAAAGGGAGGGTAAAATGTCAGTCCTTTGCACGAGGTGTCTGAAAACGGGCGTCGTGTTGGCAGTCGGGAAGCGCACGGGAATTTTACTAGGGGGCGCGGGGATTTGTTTCGGAAGTTCGCTGGACGTGATGACGTGCGGATTTTCCGTAGTCAAACCGTCGTCGTCGCTGTCTATGTTCACCGTCGCAAAAACCTCCCCATTTCCCGAGGCATTGAAGGGATTAAACTTTTTCGGGATCTTCCGGACGTACAATTTCTTGTCCTCCCGAAACGGCCTCATCAGGCCGGTCTGTCGCGTAATTCCCGTCGTAGTTCGGAACTTGTTCGTCGCCATTCCCGCGAAATTGCCGCTGTGACCTCGGACGTTCACGTAAACCTTCGGGTTTTTCCGGCGCTTCAGATAATACAGTTTCTCGTCGAAACTTTGGACGTTTGGCATCTTTTTGTCGATAATAGAAGCGTCCAGCTGAAAACGCGCCGGTAAACCGTCCACGTTCCGGACCCCGAACATCGAATGCGGCACGACTTCCGGGCTCGGATAAGACTCGTTCCGCTCGAGAATTTCCTCCATGACATCGTGCCAGTTCACGGGCTTCGTGTCCGTCAAATCTTCCACTCGCACCTCGAGAAGCCTACGAAACATTCGGATTCAGTTCGTACCCGAAATTTCCCGAAGGGCATACCAAACTGTGACTTACTTGACATCGATGATGTCAGGTTTTTCCGCAATGGTGTTTCGGAAAAACGAAAGTGGAGCCTTTTCAACGTACGATTTCGAATCCGTTACCACATAATCGTGTCGGATGTGATTCGGCGACGATGGCGGCCTCGGCAAAACCATCGCCGATAACGTGAAATCGAGCAGGGGGAAAAGCAGCACGACATTTTCCGTGATTCGTGATAACATTCTGAAAAACAAGAATGATTTAAACTCAATTAGTGAGTTAATTAGTCGTGTTGTAAGTATGGAAACGTCATCGTGACATCATGCAGTTTTCTTTCACTTTGCTTTCTTTTTTCAGTAAGATTTTCAGAACATCGCATGTACAAGAAGAGTTCTCAGCCTTGGTTTACGCGGGAGAACAATTTCGCCCATACATTTTTGGCCAAAAATTCACACTTCTGTCAGACCACTGACCGCTAAGTCACTTAACAAAGACGAAGAAACCGGAGGTGGAGAATCCAACTCGAAGGATTCTCCACCTCGCTAATATGATACTCCATAGTCTCCATTTTATTGCTGAGAACAATAGAATGGAGCCAAAAATGCTGCCTCGGGAAGATTTCTAGAACATCGCAGCTTATAATTTGTCCGATCGATAAGACTCGGAACATCGCGTCACATATCGCATGTACGTTTTATAAGCCGATATTAAACGCGGTGAAAGTGCGCTCGCACGGCAGGAACGTTGAACAAATGATACAATTTCTCTTATAACCTTACGCAATAACAAGTAACTTTGTTTAGACGTCCGAAAATTCGTGACGACGCATCTGAGCAAGCAATTTTGCGCGCGAAACAAAAAGAAATGGCCTGAAAAGCGAAGAACAAAGTAAATCATGGGAATTACATAAGACCATTACTTTTCCGCGATCGTGGGTGTGGTCTACTTGCAGGCGCAGCTCTCATTGTACACCGCGGCGTGGAAACTGGTTTTCTTAATACGTGCAAGTGCATTTATCGCATCGAGTGAACGTACACCGTACACGTGCCGAGAGAGTTAGCTCGGATTATTTACCGATCACTCTCGCGGAATGTCGCAAAAAAAGGCCCAGGGATGATTCTTTTTTCATGCCTCCTTCCATTTTAACGATCCTGGAATGAGCCGAGGATTTCCTGCTACGAACGCACGGAAAAGTCGTATTTTCTCCTCATTTAGACCGCAAAACAGTCGAATGACTTTCACTTAACGAATTGTAAAGCCGGCATTATCATAGCCTTTGTACTTGACCGCCTCGATCGAAATCACGACTCTTCCTCGATCTTTTGCTCCGTCATAGTGACACCTTAATTATATCAAAACTGTGTCGGAACAAAGAAAGCGAGAGTCGGGCCAATTAGGGTTGATCAATCGATCGCTGTCCAATGAACAACGATCTTTTACATTTCCGGTGACACCGTGGCCTCGATTGAAGACGTTTTTGCGCGTCTGGAGAGTGACACTGCCGCCAAATTCGCTGGTTTCCATGCATTGTTTATCGCACGTGTTCCCAAATTGAATGTCTCGCAGCGAATCCACGCAGCGTGGCAAGTTTACGCTTTCATGGAATAAGCTAAGTTTCATCGCGGAACAATAGGTTTTCACCTTCCGTTTCGAATCCCGACACACGGGATTATTACGTAAATACATCGTTTTTCATCGCGCATTTTCCGAGTTCCCACAGTTCCTTCGTCCCGGTTTCGCAATTCATTCCAACTTTTTACCGTCCTTCGTAGGAAACGGCATTTATATTTCGCTCCACTTTATTTCCGAGGCAGCTGCGAAACTCGAGATTCAGGGCTCGTAAAAATAGCTTTGCTTACTTGCTTTCGGGAAATCGTGATTGTCTGTGAAGCTGGACACTTTTACGTTTCGCGAAACGTCGCCGGCCTCGTCGCAGAGTTTTTCGGCGCGTTGATAAATTCCATGTCCCGGTTAATTCGAAATTGAGAAACGATCCTTTGCGCCGATGCGCGGGACACTCCGCGCGCGTTGCCAGTTGCGTATCGAGTGAAGGTAATGAAATAGTCGAGTACCTGCCTCCCACCGTTGCCCCGGCTTTCGAGTATTTTCGTTACGCAGTTACCATTGCATGGCGCAATTTTCGCCTTCTCGAAATATAAAGCCGCGGATTTTTCGACCTTTCTAATAATTTTCCGTCGCGAAAAACTGCGAGTCTTCCAGGGAAACGTTCTAATAGAATTGGGAAAAAGTAGGAAAGATGAAGGGACGATCAAACCACACGTGGGATAATGACGATGTTCGCAATCTAATGAGACGGCGCGATTAAACGAGGCGTACGCAAAGATTGACACGAGATACTCGCGTCATTAGCCAGTTGATTTTTCCTTCTTTCTTTTCCGTCTTTTGTAACCTCATGAAATCGAAAGCGAGTTCGTTGCGAACCGCACATAGAAAGCTACAAAGTCCCATTAATGACTTTAATTGCGAGGCGAAATATTTTCTCCAAAGTTCGCGAAAAGAAAATAAAGTCGCGCAATTGTTCGCCGTTTCGTTGGATCTGGAATGAGTCGTCGGCAGAATTAGACCGCGTAGGAACGACGATCATTACGCTCGAAATCCGATTGTTTTATCGCATTTGGATAAAGAAACAAGCTCAAATGAAGAGCGGAGATCGCTTGAATGAGAGGAAGCAATCGGAGCATAACCATTCCGGTGTTTTTATTGTTTGCGCCGATCTTCGCGAGACAAACGATTGCCGTTAACGTAACGCGGTCGAACTTGATTGCATTATTTCGATCGCGAACCGTTACCATCAAGGTCAATCGCGAAACTCGCCAAATCGGAACGAAAATTACTACTTTCACGACTTTTTCGGCATTTTTCGCGCTCGAACTAGTTTGGTCGCGGAAAAATCCGCATTTTTGCGCCGTCGATATATCCTGATTCATATTTCCATTCACTTTTTACGAGGATTTCTCCTTTGCTCGTTATTTCTTTTTTTATTGCGAAATGAATTTTTTTTTGGACATGAACGTAAAATATGGACAAATACTAACGATTGGCATGATCAAACTCGGAAATGTGAAAAAAAAAATTCTCAAAAGACGGAAAAGTGAGCGAAGGATCAGTGTAATTTTTTTCCACGATAAAGTGCATTTTCGTGAAATTTGTTTTAGGGGATCAATGCAGGACACCCTCATTGTCTTTTTATGATGCTTAGGAACCGTTAATGAACAAAAAATACATAAATTAAAACACAACATTTTTACCCTTCGTTTGAAACGACGTTTCCTTTCGATAAATTATTCAGTATTTCGTAAGTTTGCAAAATAGATACCCTCTAAAATTGAAAAAAAATCTGTCAGGAAGCCGTCCCGGCGGCATACGAAAGATGTACACAAAATTACAAAAAACGACAGTCAAACCGGTCGTTTTCTAATAATTTTTCGTTTCGTATCCGAAAATTGAAGTGGAATGCGTCCAAAATTCTTCCTTCCAGGAAGAATACGTGGCGGAAAACATCCGATGGGTCCCAATCGATTACTTCAACAACGCCATAGTCGTAGATTTGCTCGAAGGGAAAAGACCCCCGGGGTTATTTCTGGTCCTAGACGACACCTGCGCCACCTTGCACGGTGGCAGTGCGAAAGCAGATTCCGAACTGCAAAAGGTACTCGAAATGTCTTTCCCCCTCCAAAATCTCCGTGACACAGCCCCCAAATACTGAACGCGGAATAAAAAATTCTAGAAATTGACCAACGCATCGAACAATCACCCCCACTACCAACAAACAAGCGAAGGTTTCGCGATCAGGCATTACGCCGGCGTCGTGGCCTACTCCGTCGCCGGTTTTTGCGACAAAAACCGCGACGTTTTGTTCTTGGATCTCATAGAACTGATGCAAACTAGCGCAAAGTAAGAGCAACGATTCCGCGTTTGGAATTCTAGCCTCCAATGTAATTCCTCGTTTTCCCAGCTCGTTGGTGCGGGAAATTTACGTGGAAAAAGAGGTCCCGAAAACGAGGACTTTGAAATCGCGGCCGACAACCGCTGGGAGTAAAATTCGTAGCCAGGCGAGTCGCCTTGTCAGTCAATTGATGAAATGCACGCCGCATTACATTCGCTGCATCAAACCCAACGAAACAAAGAAACCCAAGGATTGGGACTCCGTTAGGGTGAAGCACCAAGTAAGTGAAACGTTTTGAGGTTAAGTTAACCTCAAAACTTCGACGACGAGACGAAATGTGCAGGTAAATAATGTGTCTCGGTGTGAAGGTAGAGTATTTGGGCCTGCAAGAGAATATTCGGGTCCGGCGAGCCGGTTTCGCGTACAGAAGAATCTTTGCGAAGTTTCTTCATCGCTACGCGATCCTAACGAAAGAAACTTGGCCCATTTGGAACGGCGACGAAAAACCAGGCGTTGAGTGGATTCTTAGGAGCGTGCGAGTCGATGCATCGCAGTACCAATTGGGCCGCACGAAACTGTTCATCAAAGCGCCGGAAAATGTAAAAAAAAGATCTCGCGAAACCTCCTTTTCTTTAAAATTACAATCGTTTCAATTTTGAAGCTCTTCATGTTGGAAGAAGCGCGGGATCGGAAGTACAATAAGTACGCGCGCGTTATTCAAAACGCGTTTAAGAAGTACTTCATGAAGAAGCAAAAGGAAAGGCAAAAAAACGATGCTGCCAACGTGGTTTTCGGGCAGAAACAGCGAAGACAAGGAAGCGTTAACCGGCAGTTCGTCGGGGATTATATTGGGATCGATATGAAACCACAAATCTTTCATTTGATCGGGAAAAGGGAGAAGGTTCTGTACGCCGAAGTCGTTCAAAAGTACGACAGACGGTTCAAAGTGAGTTTCTCGGGCACACAATTTCCGCGGTGGAACTAAAAGCCTGGTATTTTTAGTTTAGCAAAAGGGATCTAATCCTAACCAACAAGTTCTTGTACTTGATCGGCCGGGAAAAGATGAAAAACTCTTTGGAAAAGAACAAAATGGTAGAAGTGATCAAAAGGAAATTGTCTTGCGAACAAATCAGTCACGTTTCCGTGAGCACTCTTCAGGTACGATTGAAATCGATTCGAAACGGCCATCAAACTAACTGAACTTGGACCAATTTCAGGACGACTTCGTCGTGATTCACACTAGACAAGATTTCGCGAGTTTGTTGCAACTCACGTTCAAGACCGAATTCCTTTTCTTGCTCAGCAAGCAGTTCGCGGAATTTCCGGGCCATCAATTCCATATCAAATTCTCGAATTTGTAAGTTTTGCCCTGTTGAAATAAACCGCATGGGATCCTCGTGTGAGATTTTGTCATGGGATTCCCACATGTCCTACAGAGGATTCCTACATGTCTTAGTTCTATGCAGGATGCCCATATGTCCTAGTCCTATGTAGGATACCCACATGTCCTAGTCCTAGTAGGATACTCATATGTCCTAGACCTATGTAGGATACCCATATGTCCTAGTCCTATGTAGGATACCCAGATGTCCTAGTCCTAGTAGAATACCCACATATCCTAGACTCATGTAGAATACCCATATGTCCTAATCCTATGTAGGATACCCACATGTTCTAGTCCTATGTAGGATACCCATATATGTGAGTCCTATGTAGGATACCCATATGTCCTACACCTCTGTAGGATACCCATATGTCCTAGTCCCAATAGGATACCCACATGTCCTAGTCCTAGTAGAATACCCACTTGTCCTAGTCCTATGTAGGATACCCACGTGTCCTTGTTCTATGTAGGATACCCATAAATCCTAGACCTATAAAGGATACCCACATGTCCTAGTCCTAGTAGGATTCCCACATGTCCTACATAGGATTCCTATGACAAAACCTCACATGGAAATCCCATGTGGTTTCATTCAACAAAGCTCCAACAAAAATCAAATTCCTAGGGATTAGATTTATGGAAGTAAACGTTGGCGGTTTGGTTTTAGCATCGAGTTCAAAGTGAAAAAGGAAGGTTGGGGAGGCGGTGGAACAAGACAAGTGCGCTTCCTCCAGTCGGACTATGGCGATTTGGAAGTATTATATTCCAGCGGGAAAACGTTGACGGTTCAAATCGGGCCCGGGCTCGCCAACACAACAAGTAATGCTTTTTACTTGAAATTACTAGTTTAAATATAATTGAACTTATTTTCTTAATGAAAACCAGAGCCTGGGCAACGAAAAATCGTGTCATTGGACCCGGCACCGAATCACGTTTTCAAATCCGCGCCATCGAACACGCGAGGGTCGTATGGACCGAGTAGGCCCGCTCCTACTCCAATGGCGAATCAGAGCCTGCTAAATCGGCAGAAAAATGCTCCGAATGAACATTACAGGAGTTTATCTCCCTGGGATACGCCGGTGGATCAAGAAAAGAAAGACGTTAAAGTACAACAGATTCGGAACAAACTGCGGGATTCGTCGGCGCCTTTGATGGGGATGCTTGCGAACCTCAATGAAGCTCGAAAAGGTAATAATTTGTCAATATTCAAAGAGAATTTCAAAGGTAAGTCATCTCCAGATATATTTCGACACTGAAGGAACAAAATTGTGTGTTACCATGCGACTTATGCAACATGGCCGCTCGAAACCTGAAGTAGACATTTCAGAGGTTATGAATAGCATTGTTTTCTTTCGAAAAGCCAGAAAGTCGAAGCCACCTGGTGTCGAATCGGCGAACTTTCGAAAACCGACGAAGAGCTTATCTTTTGAACAATGGGACGCTCCGATTTTCGAAAGTTCGCCGATTCGACACCAGGTGGCTTCGGCCATGATGATAGACGCCACCAGGTGTCATGGCGCCCAATGTCAGATTCCAAAACCCTCATAAAATGAAGAATTCCTCGTCAAAACATGCGTTTCCGGCAATTTTAGGGTTGCTAAAAGCTCCGCCGCCGCCGTCAGAGCCCGCGCCGCCGAACCAACCAACGGTTCGATCAGGTTTTCGGCTTCCTCAGATAAACGCTTCCAACGGCTCGAAAAAATATCGCTCGAAACACGAGCTCTACGAAAATTGTCCCGGGGATGCACAAACGTTAAAAGCTCCGAAACAAGCGCCACAAGCTCCCTTGCCAAAGCCAAAGAGCATACAACTGCCGAAAGTGAAAGCTTTGTACGATTACAGCCCGCTAGATCTCGACGAATTGGAACTTAAGGAAAATGACGTCATAGACGTGCTGAAAGAGGGTGCGTTTCGTTTTTCTTTCGCCGGTTTTCGATCGGTTTTATGGGGTAACCGGGGTTGTTTCTTTTCAGATGAAGGGGGGTGGTGGACGGGGCGATTGAGGGGGAAAACGGGCCTGTTTCCCTCGAACTACGTGGAGAAGTTGGCTTGAGTCGCACTCGTGTGTGGCACTGTAAATAGCTGGATTTGCTGGTATTTATTTGACGAGATTATTGAAACTTGCGAACAAACTTGGGATCCAGATTTTCGAATGATTCACACATTCCAATGAAGGGAACAGCATTGTTTGTGAATATGGATGACTTTTACCTCACTTTATTGAATAAAATTTGTAATTCAATTTATTCCTTTGTGGTTTTTCTAATCCTTCGCTCCGATTTCAACATTATCGAAAAAGTGACATTTTAGGTGAGAAAAAAGTTTTACGATCGCATCGCCGTGCCCCTGCGAATTTCTTTTCTCCATACTTGGGAGCATGCGTTTAGTATCCGAATTACTATTTTTCTTTCGTAGTGACGGAAAACAATCAAAGATTCGATTTGACTTGAAGAATTCGTACGAAATTTGACCCAACGACAGATAATGTACTATTTTACGCTGCTCAACTCGTAAATACGTTAAAAATGACGATAAAGTGGAATAATGGTTTGCTGGACCAAATACGCAGCGATCTTTTACCCCTGGAGAAGTGCAACCATCCAAACACGCGCGCGGAATAGTATCTTTGTACAGGGGACGACCACGTTTAATACATTATTATTCGGAATATACATTATCATTTTGAAAAAACACCAAGTTCTCTTGTTCATATTTTTAATTTCTCCGAGATATATCAAGATATATCCGATATACTCTTTTTTATATAAGAGTTATCTTTTGACTCGTACGGTCGTGAAGGAAGAACGTTTTTCGGTCGATATAAAGCAGCAGAAAAACATCCATTTCCTCAATCGCCCGTTGTTCATCCTTCACTTTGATTTTGTGATCTTTGAATTCCATTAGCGCATGTTCATTCCGATTTCAAAACGAGGATGAACGATCTCGTTTCAACATATTTTCCGGTCGGGAAACGTGTTTGCGGAGCAATCAAGCAACACACAATTGAATCAATATAGGAAAACACATACCAATGTGTACCTATCGCATGTTAATAGTCAGTTCGTCGTACGCGAAAAGATTTTCCCTTAAATTGATATTGCCGACGGAAGCAATGAGCGTTTGAATTTCTTCAGCTGTAAGCGATTTGAACGGAGGTTGTCCTTTTACTGGTGCTAGTTGCAACAAATCGCCGAATAAGAGAATGTGTTTCATACCGAACCAACCTATAGAAAAATATTGAATTCCAACCTTAGAGACTCGAAAACTCACTTACCTTATCATTCGAAGATTGTGATCGACGATATGAAATGAAGACTAAGGGAATGAAGGAATGATTTTATTGCTTCCACGTACATTTTATTACCGAAATCATAAGTGCAAGTTCACTGCCAAAAACCCGATGAATGAAACTCGACGATAATTCTCTATTTGTTCATCTACGAAAACATATATATACATCGAATAAATAAAGTGAATTCCTCGTTCAATTGTTTACTTCCATGTGAATCGCGATTCCCTCCGAACTCAATATTTCAATGAATAACACAAACTTATATACACAGTTCCACTAAATCCGTCATCTATTTCCGCATAATTGTCTCCCCATCACGCCATAAACGGGGAAATGAGAGAACTTTTCCGGCAACTTTCAGGGTTTTTTTCACGTCTACCGTTGGGAAACTTCGGACCGTTTCTCATTCCAGAAACGAGCCGACCGCGTGTATTTACAATTTCATTAGCTAAAACCAGAGTAAAAAATTTGGACGTAAAAAAACTAGCACCGAATGCTCTTCGAAGCACAATTTCCCTTCCCTAAACGCGAAACGAATCTTTGGCAAATCAAGGGGTGAAACTAAAGCGAAAGCGCCGAAAGTTCACTGGATCACGCAATTTTTGTTCCGTTGCGATAAACCGGTCCGAGACAAGTTGCGCTCGATCTCGTCGTCGTCTTCGATTCTGAAAGCAATTGTTTCTGTAAAGGGACGCGAATCGGGGCCAACCAGAGGCGAGAAAATGCCCTTACGCGCGTTCCTGAGAGTCCAAATGGTGAACGAGCTCGTCGCGTTTGTTCACGATCGACACCAGCTCTTCCAGCAGCAAATTTTCCCGGATCTTTTGCTCCGACGTCTTTTGCCACTCTTCCACCCCCAAAATGCTGCGGAGTTCGCGGTTCAAAAGCTCGAAGCGCCGCTCTAAATCGTCTTCTTTTTCTCTAAACAATTGCAAAATCGTCTCGTTCAAGTTTCCCCCCCTTTGTGTAATACCGTGTTCTGTGATTGGCTACTCACAATATATTGAGTTGCATTTGTCGCCTGAGCAAAGCGTTTTTCTTGTTAACCAGAGTAAACCACAGCGACATCAGTCTTTCAGTTTCCTCCTCATCGTCGCTTTCCATAGCGGTTCTCAACTGCTTTTCAAGTTTCCCCGCCTGCACATCTATCTGCGTTTGCTCCCTTTCCAAAGCTTCCAATTCATTCTGAATATAAGACGTCACGTCCTTCCCAAACTACGATAAAACGCGACCGATCAAAATTTAAATCTAACCAGAGCCTCGAAAAGTGTCTCAAACTCACTCTTCTCAAAGTGTAAGGGTTGCCATCGGGGCTGTGTTTCTCCGGAGAAATTCTTTCGATGATTTTCGAGAAAGAGTACAGCGGAGAAGCGCACTTTTTGTCGCCATCGGCGCTGCTCGCGTTTCCCACTACGTTTCCGTTGTATTCGGACTAATATTCGATGATTCGATTAATTGGTTATGGATAGAAACGTCTGATGACGTACGCTGAACTCCCGCTTTCTGAAACTCCTGCTTTTTGAACCTCTCGCTTTCTCTAACTTTCAGCTGGCCCTGCTACTCCCACTCTCTCGACGGCGAGTGGGGAGTGGAAGGTTTTGTGAATTGATATTGTAAATTTACATTGTGAAATCAAAATTTTTAATTTCCTTTGTGGAATCGACATTTTGAATTCACATTGTATTGTCAATTTTGTAAATTTACATTGTAGAATTGACATTGTCAATTTTCATTGTAGAATTGACATTGTAAATTTACATTGTGAAATCAAAATTTTGAATTAACATTGTGGAATTGACATTGTAAATTTACATTTTAATTTTAGTTTTGTAAATTTACAGAGTAAAATTAACATTGTAAATTTACATTGTAATTTCAATATTGTAAATTTACATTGTAAAATCAAAATTTTAAATTCACTTTGTAGAATTGACATTATAAATTTACATTGTAATTTAATTTTTGTAAATTTACATTGTAGAATTGACATTGTAAATTTACATTGTAATTTTAGTTTTGTAAATTGACATTGTAAATTCACATTGTAAAATCAAGATTTTAAATTTACATTGTAGAATCGACATTTTGAATTCACATTGTAATGTCAATTTTGTAAATTTACATTGTAAAATTGACATTGTAAATTTACATTGTAATTTTAGTTTTGTAAATTTACATCCTAGAATTGACATTGTAAATTTACATTCCAGAATTTACATTGTTGATTTACATTGTAAAATCGACATTTTAAATTTACATTGTAATTTCAATATTGTCAATTTACATTGTAAAATTGACATTGTCAATTTACATTGTAAAATCGACATTGTGAATTTACATTGTAAATGTACATTGTCAATTTACATTGTAGAATTGACATTATAAATTTACATTGTAATTTAATTTTTGTAAATTTACATTGTAGAATTGACATTGTAAATTTACATTGTAATTTCAGTTTCGTAAATTGACATTGTAAAATCAAAATTTTCAATTTACATTGTAAAATCGACATTTTGAATTCACATTGTAATGTCAATTTTGTAAATTTACATTTCAGAATTTACATTGTTGATTTACATTGTAAAATCGACATTTTAAATTCACATAATTTCAATATTGTAAATGTACATTGTAATTTCACAATCTCAAATTCTTTTTTTCTTTTTCTCAATTCCAAAATCATTGACTTTTTTCAAAATTTCCAGGAAATCAAGGTCGTCCCAGCCAAAGCCAAAATCATGGACATCGTCGCCATCCGACACCCCAGCTCCAACGCCGAGCATCGCACCACCCTCATCCTCCTCTGCGAAGACGGCAGTCTTCGCATTTACATGGCCGCCATGGAACAAACCGGATTTTGGATCTCTTCCAGCGTCCAAGCAACCTCTCTCTCGAGCTCTTCCAAAATCTCCCGCCGCGGCAAAAAAGCCGCGAAAAGCGGCAAAGCCTCCGGCCCCGTTTCTTTTCCCGTCGACTTTTTCGAGCATTGCCAGGCCATGAACGACGTCGAATTCGGGGGCAATGATTTGCTCCAGATTTACAACGTTACCCAGTTGAAACATCGGCTTAATACCACGGGAATGTACGTCGTTTCGACCAAGGCCATGGGATTTAACGTGGAGGTCGCTAATAATGACCCGGCGATGGTCGTTACCGGGTTCAGGGTTCAACTGGGGAATCAGGATGTCCAGAGGGCGCCACT
The DNA here is from genome assembly GCA_022816865.1 of Zelostemma sp. ZL-2020. Taxonomy (NCBI): domain Eukaryota; kingdom Metazoa; phylum Arthropoda; class Insecta; order Hymenoptera; family Platygastridae; genus Zelostemma; species Zelostemma sp. ZL-2020. The sequence continues at coordinate 22,578 of JABFQM010001169.1, forward strand.
TTACGTCGAGGTCCCGATTTTTTAACCGATTTTTGCGTGTGTGTGCGTGTATTTGTATGTGTGTGTGTGGTTTCATTGTAATTTTGTATTGTGAATTTACATTGTAATTTTGTTATTGTAAATTTACATTGTAATTTTTCATTGTAAATTTACATTGTAATTTGTTTTGTAATTTACAATTACATTGTAAATTTACATTGTATTTTTTTATTGTAAATTTACATTGTAATTTTTTTGTAAATTTACATTGTAATTTCATATTGTGAATTTGCATTGTAAATTTACATTGCAATTATACATTGTAAATTTGCATTGTAATTTTGTATTGTAAATTTACATTGTAATTTTTTTTTGTAAATTTACATTGTAATTTTTTTGTAAATTTACATTGTAATTTCATATTGTAAATTTACATTGTAATTTCATATTGTAAATTTACATTGTAATTTTTTATTGTTAATTTACATTGTAATTTTTTATTGTAAATTTACATTGAAATTTGATTTGTAATTTACAATCACAATGTACATTTACATTGTAAATTTACATTGCAATTATACATTGTAAATTTACATTGTAATTTTTTTGGGTAAATTCACATTGTAATTTGTTTTGTAATTTACAATTATATTGTAAATTTACATCGTAAATTTACATTGCAATTTCACATTGTAAATTTACAGTGTAATTTTTTATTGTAAATTTACATTGTAATTTCATATTGTAAATTTACATTGTAATTTTTTATTGTAAATTTACATTGTAATTTTTTTGTAAATTTACATTGTAATTTCATATTGTGAATTCACATTGTAATTTCATATTGTAAATTCACATTGTAATTTCATATTGTAAATTTACATTGTAATTTGTTTTGTAATTTACAATTTCATTGTAAATTTACATTGCAATTATAGATTGTAAATTTACATTGTAATTTTTTTTTGTAAATTTACATTGTAATTTCTTATTGTAAATTTACATTGTAATTTTTTTGTAAATTTACATTGTAATTTTTTATTGTAAATTTACATTGTAATTTCTTATTGTAAATTTACATTGTAATTTTTTTGTAAATTTACATTGTAATTTTTTATTTTAAATTCACATTGTAATTTGTTTTGTAATTTACAATCACATTGTAAATTAACATCGTAATTTTTTATTGTAAATTTACATTGTAATTTTTTTGTAAATTCACATTGTAATTTCATATTGTAAATTTACATTGAATGTAAATTTACAATAT